>OMLC01102683.1:9624-24374 GCA_900302585.1 Regalecus glesne | reverse complement strand
CCCCTTCTAGGTCTCCATTACTGGACAGATGGGCTCATATCCTCCACCCCCCCCTTAAAACTTCAGAGGGCTGTTAACCTAGAGCAATCTCACCAAGCAGGCCTGGGTAGGAAAAATAAAAACCTATGCCCAGTGCAGGCGGGACAGTAGATCATGAAGACATCAATAAATAATTACATTTAAATGTCTCTTAATGAGCAGAGTTTGCTGACTGGGCCACTGTTTATGACCTTCTGACGAAACTGCAAGCTCAAGACATCTATAATACAGCATGTCATAAAACAACTGCTCCCACTAATGGCTCTCCATGCACTGACTGTCATGATAACAGTATCTTCAATTACATGCCAACGACACACTACGACCATGTATGCAAACACAGGCTGATATTTCCTTTGAAATGTATTGCTACCTCAGCACTGCGGCTCTACGCTGCTATAGCAACCCTAATTACTCATTTCAGGGCGTGAGATTCGCAGAGGTGACGTTTTGCTCCTGTTAACAGTGGAATTAGTGTGTCTGACCCAAATTTCATTGCCGCACATTGCTTACTGCTCTGTTTGGATCAAAAAACTCCTCTCACATTTTAATCATATGCCCTTTGACTGTCATACAGCAAGGCACGGTGGGATGGGGGTGTTTTGAGGTTTTGTCAGGAGGGACTACATACTGGCAGAGTCTCCCAAGTGTATGGAGAATACGTCACACTCCCCTGAAGCCTGACTGACAGACACGGAGCCAAACGTATAATTGAAGAAATACAAAGAGTGTTTAATCCGACTGTGTTAGACATTCTGAAGAGGGGGAGAAGCTCCTTCAGGTATGGTGCACTTGGTTCCTTCTTAATTATTCATCACTCTGTGTGTGTGTATGTGTGTGTGTGTGTATGTGTGTCCACGCGCACTTCCAGGTATGTTTGGAAACATTGAGATGTGGCTGACAGGAGTCACATGAAGCACGTATGGTAAGGCCTTGCATGTGACCTCACTAAGAGAGTCAGAAAAACACATGTGTCTCACATGTATGCACATCGACATGCCACAGAGACAAACAGCATGCTCCAATAGCATAGAGTGTGTCGGTTTGGTGCTGTCACAGCGGGATTGTGTCTGAAGATAGGGAAAATACAAACGGTGTGTTGGGACTTCCATGCTTCCCTACTTTTATTGTTGTTGTGCCGTGTGCACACAAACACAACCATGCCACAAACACACAGACAAACAAGAACACATTGACAGACAACCACCTGCGGGGCAGTTAATCTGTGGCTGGCTGTCTGTTGGTGCTCTGTGGTGTCAGACAGGGCCTCTAGTGACAGCAGTTGTTGACTTACAACAGGACAACGCTAAAACCTTCTGACATCGACCCACACACGTTTACCCATGTCCACACAAAGGTACACTCATACAAACACACACTGATACATACTCTGCACCATTGTGTTTTATCACCTCTTAAGTTTCACCTGTATACAGTCCATCCTCTTGTAAAATCTGAGCACTGTTGTGTTGTCATTCTATGTGAAGTACCCGAGAGCCACGGGACCACAAGGTCCACGAGTGACCTACAAGGCTGGAACACTGATCCTGAATAGCTCAGGATGTGGGGCAGTCGTCTAGCTATGGAAGATTGGTCGAATCAATCCCAGGCCCCTGCGGAAAGCGTGCCCAAGTGTCCTTGAGCAAGACACCAAACCCCTAACTGCTCAAGCCCTGACATGGAGTGGAGACATATCCAGGATGTATGTATAACCATCTTTCACCCAATGAGTGCCGGGATAGGCTCCACGACCCACTCAATTTCAGATAAGGTGTTGAAGATGGATAGATGATTCTGAAATGGATGCTCTTGGGTACACAAACACACACACACGCCCAACACACATATATGTCCACACAGATAAGCACACACAAAGTCACCAACCCATACCAACACACACAAACACCTCCACACAAACCCCCTCACATCCTCACACCCATACAAACAAGAAGATGTTCTCTCACTTACATACACATACATAGATGTTCTTGCACATGTCAACAAAACCCTCATCTGGACCCACACCTACACAAAACATACCAAAACAACCCACACACATGGGCCTCAAGCCACATGTTCCCACACACATGCAAACACAGCGGCCTGCACGTACATGCCCCCACAAATCCATACGGACACCCTCCCTTTCTATCAGCATCATGGTTCTTTATTAACATAAATAATCAATGAGGCATGTTTGCACTGCACAGGGACAAACACACCACCATGCCCACCAACATCACACAGGGCTGTTTGAACTAATGCTCAGAGGCCAAACAACCAAAGCCAACAATGTAACACGGCCACAAACAAAAAGACTGAAAAATAAAAGAAATAGTTAAGCGAGCTAGCAGATGAGACGAGTGTCGAGCAGAGGGGCCAAAAGAGAGGGAGGAAATGGACATGAGCAAAATCTTTATAGGCATCTTGAGGAGTTACAAGCTACCATTTGTCTCTTTTGCCCTCTGAACACTAAACAGCCAGTGTGTATGTGCAGGGAAGGGATTCCGAAAGACACTAATGTCCACTCACTGCGGATGGAGAACCTACAAGGCTAACTGACCCTGTTGCAAGCGCCAGACTACAAATCCACCAACCCTTCAGGTGCAGGAAGTTGTTTACTGGTCATTTATCATCATTCATCCATCCACTCATCATCAACTGCTTATCTGAAGTCAGGTGGCGGAATCACGTTGGGGCCTATGAGTGCTCACTGGATGCAGCCGATATAGAGATGCAGTGTAATATTTTACATAATGTCTCATCACATCACCACACATTTATAGTAATTATACATCAGGAGCTTCTCCAACTTGTTTCAAATGCAAAACAATCGCTGGAAGCACAGCACATTGTCTTTGGGAGTGCAAAAAATATTCAATTATGGGGCACAGGGCTAAATAAAAGTCTAAATAATTCCCTTATCTGTCCTTCGAAGGGAAATTTGGATTTCTCTGCATTTTTGACCCAACCTATTGTATAGTAGTAGTGAGCTGCAAACATTTGGCGCTTGGGGAGCAGTTTGGGGTTCAGAGTCTTGCTCAAGGACTGGGGATCGACCCTGCCACCTTCCGATTACCAGATGACCACTCTACCCACTGAGCTATGCTGCTAGGGCGGCATAGCTCAGGCATACCTAGAGGGGTCTATCACGTTTTTCCTCTTAATCTCATATCAACCTAGAATTCCTTGCAGGACCTTTGACAGAGACATTCAGTGCATTAATTAGAGAACTGCACTGGAGGTCTTTCTGCAGTTGCCCATTTCCATGCGGCAGGCCAGCCCTAGGCAATTGACCGCAAGCTGGAACACTCATGTTGACAGGAGTGGGCCTGGACCATAGAGAAAAGAGAGACAGCATCTCGCCTCAAATCTGAGAGATAATGAGCCTTAATGAGTTCTCCTAAATGCACATGTGAAGATGAGCTCACATCTCATGGCTGATGGTTAACCAAAAAAAAAAGTGAGGCACATTATCGGGAGATGAGTTTAGCCACACAATACTGCAGGCAGCTCCTTGTGCTGAAGGACCTGATTTCTACTGTACCCACACATCATGTTTGATGGTTTTGGGGCCATGAGAACATCTCCTTTACTTTTGCACAGTGGAGATGATGGTTGGCGTATGAATGAATCAACACAGAGAGAGGTCTTAGTTATATCTCTGTGGGCAGCATGAGAGATCTCTTACCAAAGACACTTGAAAACAAACAAGTGTGCACTGAATTGACACCTGTCAAAAAGGGGAAACTTTACTACAATCACCCCCTCAGCAAGGCTCATCGTTGAGGGAACATATGAGAATGTATGAAAAATGGCACCAGATTGGCCCAGACAGAGGCAATTCATCAGATGGAGTGACAGGGGCAAGTCTCCCAAGCTATTGTCATCCCTAACACCCCCTCCCCCTCACATCCCCATATTGAGGATGTGAATGAAGACAGTCAGATACGGGCTCCAGATAACACCGAGCCTGTGGGTTTTGGTCCCCGGTGTATCAGTCAGCAGACTATATACAGATGGGTTAGAATCCCCCCCCCTTTTTCTTTTACCCCGACATGCACTGAAAGTATATCAATTGACCAGGCTAGCCGGCCCTTAGGAGGCTATCGCATACTAGACAATACAAGTCCTCAGCAGAGTAACAGACTCATAAAAATCCCCACACCAGCACCAAGCTGACATCTCCCTGCCGTAAAAGCTTTGGGAGGCCGACAGTATTGTGGAGAGCTGATGAAATATGGGGGCACTTGTTATCTGGCCCATTTGTGCCGATTAAAAGCCACGCTTGGGACCGGTGTTGGAAGGTAGAGAGTTGGTGGCTTAGGGGTTTGGAGAAATATTATGATGCCATGCCTCACCATATGGCATAGTGCCTGGACACCTCCAGAGGGAGCCCGTGCTGCCAGGCTCTCCTCCATGGAAACTCCTGATTTATCACCAGCCATCTCCAGCTAATGTACCAGGCTCTCCTGGCTGTCCTGGTGGGCCCACATCGATAGAGGTTTGCTTTATTATGATCTGCACCGGCATCAGAGGCTGAGTGGTCTAGATTATTCATGAGCCCACCCTTACATTTCCTCATCCTAACACACAGATCCATTATGCAGCACAGGAAACGCAGGTTTGGAATTTATGGCCGTAAGTGGTGTACAAATACTCATCTTTAAGATAGTATACATAATATGAGGTCCATTTTTACATGTCATGATTCATCCCAATGTTGTGGGGGTGGACATAGACTAAGATGGCCCTGGGGTATTAAGGCTGAATGCCCTTCCTAACACCCCACAGTGAGTTCAAACCTGCAACATCCAGCTCAGTTTCTGAAATGTTAGCTCTACCACTGAGCTACCGCAGCCCCCTGCAGTACATATGATGTACTTTTCTTTTCTTTCTTTTTTTTTCTTTCTTTTTTTTGGGGGGGGGTACAAGCCCAAAAATGCTGTCGATGTGGGTGTTATAATGCAGTACTAGAAGAGAGATGGAGGAGTGAAAAAGTAGAAGCCTGCGTGCAACCAAAAATGATGAATCACACCGTCTCCACAAAAGGCACTGGGAAGCTCCTCTATCCAGGAGGAATGCAGCTGACTCAAGTCAAAGAGAAAAGCAAATGATAGGATAGCTCAATATCACACATACAGAGTAGAGTGAGAAATCAAGTCTTCCCTCTGCCAACATGGTTACTGGTGTGTGTGTGTGTGGCTCGGGTATATTATGGACTAGATGACAATAAAATACAGTCAAAAAGAAGCTTCTCTAGTGACTCCATTGTGAGTCAGTGCAGACCAATTACCCCCCAACTGAAAAACAATGTGGAGAGACGCTACTACCCACAACAGGAGGCCAACTGCTCCCTTTGATTGGCCACAAATTGGTGGCTGTCATTGATTTAAGGCCCTGCTATCTGGAGACAGCATTGCTTCTCTCGTCTGTACTGGAGGAAAAGTTTGGAACGGGAGCTGAGGCATTATCCCTGGAAAATGTGTGCTTAAGTACTGCCACGTGCACATCTATATCTCACAAACACACACAGTCATTATTTCACCCTCTATCCACGGCTCTTTCAAAAAACACACAAGTATTCATCATTTTACTTGGTCTCTATTTTCTCCCTTACACACAAATGCACATGTAATCATTCCCCTTGCTCTCTCCCTCTCTCGCAATCACATTCAGATGCACACAAACACCATCACGGCTGAAACCCCTTAAATCACTCTCATCAGTAATCTGCCCGTGTTTTCTGTCTCCGATAGACCGAGGCTATTGATTTCACAGTGCAGTCGCACTCGGCGGTCATTTGCAGTGATGAGGGAAGACAATCGCTGCCAAATCATGCCTGGCATTCATTAGGAGGCTAAGCAGAGGAAACCACCTAGCAAGGCTCTATTGAAACTTAATCAACAAACTGGCACGGGCTAATCGGAAGAATAATAGCCCAGGCTTGTCTTGCGGCGTTCCCAATGGACAGACTTGATAGGCAGCAGCAGTAATTAAACGACTGGAATCATCAGCTAAAATCAACGTCATCTGAAAGAAAAAATATTACTGCAGTTCTGTAATTGTACCATGTTGTTGTGAGAAAAAGAGAAATCAGCTTATCTATTTGTGGATGCAGCCCAGTCGAAATTTTGCCACTAATAATCTGCAGGTCTAGCGAGTGCTGGTGGTCTAGTCCTCTCTTTTCAAACTAGCAACAGTTTGGTGCAACTCATTTTGACAGAGAAATCAAGGTTCTCCAGCAAAGAGAGCTGCTCTACATTGGTCAGTCTGGCATCTTCAGCTGAAAGTAAGCCAGTATGCAACAGTCAACTCTTGCAACGCAAAAAACACTTGCAAGTATAGTGATGCTACCACTGTAGTAAATATACGTGAACTTTAGGTTGTAAATCTGTAAAATGTTTGTTTTATCTCTAGATCCTGACCATCCAGGGTCATGTGCACACCCACTTTCTGTGGAAGTTACAGTAACACAAAAGACATAAGTGTGTTGTTATGAGAGTGCTATAAAGCTCCATCGGTCCATTATCAACCGCTTATCTGAAATAAGGGCATGGAGTCATGCTGGAGCCTATCCAGCACTCATTGGGCTGAAAGGCAGGGAAACACCCAGGACAGGTCACAATTCCATCTCAGGGGTTGAGCAGTTAGGGGTTCAGTGTCTTGTTCAGACACTTCGACACGCTTCCTGTAAGGACTTGGGATCCAACCATCAATTTTATGATTACTAGACAATTGCTCAACCTCCTGAGCTACGCTGTCCCTGCCTACAACAACACGTTTTAACCATCCGGCAGAGACGAAAACCAGGCGCTGGAAGACCTGAGTGGAAACCACAAAACAGCATTTGACCTTGTGTTCAGGTGTTCCTGTTGATGTTTTGTGTTGGATTGTTTTGCAACAAAGATCCCAAGCAGAATCTTGCAAAAGGACTGATCCAGAGAGCCTATACTCACAGAAGCAGTGGCACATCAAAGCACCATGTATGAAGTCTGGGGAGGTGGCACACCGATATACACATTATACTCTTCAGTTGACTATGTAAAACTGTAAAGACCCGCAGCAAAGATTTGTGGTTTAATAAGTGCCAATGCACCTGCAGCTCATTTTGCACACTGTCACTCTGAAGACTGCAGCTTCTCGGTCTCCAAAGAATGATAAAAAATATTCAAAAGCTCGATAAAAACAGCTGCCAGATGTTGAGACTACACTGGATGGTTTTAAAAGTTCTTACAAGAACAATCCATCTCCATCTATGCTAATTAAGAGCAGTTAAAAAAAACACCCAGCCAGGGAACATGGAAAAGCAAAGACAACATGGGTGTTTTCTGCCACCTACTGATAAGTCTCTGCAATCACACGTCAGCTCTACTAGAGGTTTAAAGATTGGGTTTGGCAGATGCAGAATATTGCTGCTCTGGTGAGCCATCAGCCAAATATGACACATAATAAGAAACACATTAGGAACAGAAGTACGTGTGCTCGCCAGGGCTGCATAGCCACTATGTGATGGTGTGCCAGTCCTGTTGGACCACAGCGCAGCTCATTGCTGTTGAGTCAGCATGGTGAGGAAACGGCCCAGGTGTCGGAACCAGATCCTGCATCTCACAGTGCCAAAACAGAACCGTGCCAACATCTCATTTACATCTGATTTTATCTCAGCCCTCCCAACAAAATTGGGCCTTGGGAACACACACAAACACACACGCACGCACACAGGAAATGAAACCAAGAAAGTCAGACATACTGTGTATGCACCACCTTCTATAGCCTTGTCTCTGCACAGCACACATGCATAACACATAACACACATGCACACTCAAAGAGCCCACTCAAATCAAAAGCCATCTAGGAGAAACAGACTCACTCAGGTGCCACTTGGAAATGCTGTCAGACAGCAGGTTCTTGACACCAACACTAGACCTCCATCTTTTACAATAGGGGGATGTATACATCTTGACCACTGAGACACACAATTTATTTGCATTTCATATTTAGGAACACTGGTAAATTGTACAGCACATGGATTGTGGTGGGGTTCTCGGTAGCTCCGTAGGAGAGGCACGCGCTTCGGGAAATGATGAGCCAGACATCGCAAGTTCAATTCCACCATAGGGCACCAGGAAGGGCATATGGCCTTAATCCCCCACACTACATCAAAGTAAGCCCGTGTCCACCCCCACAATGTGGAACCGGATAATGACACACAAAAATGAACCTTTCATGGACTGAAAGTTTTTTTCCATCTTATTCTTTAATAAGATATGCAGACAAAGACATTATGATTGGCTTGATTTTGCTGATGGCAAAACATCAGTCTTATGTTGTCAGAGCGGCCATGTTTAAGGTTTCACATCATCCTTTTCCAAAATGATGCGTGTCCACTATCTTTAACATAGTTTAAACTGTCCCTAGCTGAGCCTCATAAATGTCTAAGGTTAGACCGCCCACACACACCCTGTCAAATCCTACTTTGTTTCCATGTTTGGAAACAGATCCACCTCATAACTCACTCCAAGGACGGAGACTTAACAGAATATTTACATCCACATGAGACGACACACAGTCTCGGAGTGGTTTGAGTCTTTTTTCTTTTTAAGAGCAGTCCATCCACCCAATGTTTTCTATCACCAAGATAGTAGAAAAAACTGGAGAGGTGAGAGAGTATTCCGACACCCTTACATGTTTCAGATTCAAGTTTGTGAGAAATTTTGGTCCATAGATTCTTATTAAACGGAGACAAAACTGTGGATTGATATGAAAATGTCCAAATCTCATCCCGACACTGTAAGACAGTACACAATATTTAATTATATACCAGTTAGTTACTCTGTGACCCAACACTGGATAAGCGGTTGACAATGGATCGTTGGATGGATGGACCAGTTAGGTTAACATGTGAAAAGGTTGTAGAGAACAAAGACTTCAGTAGAAAATTTATTTATTTGTCATTGTACATATATACAATGAAACTTGTTCACTGCTTAAACCATCCTACTGTATAGGAGCATTGAGCAGCTGCAGCACCTGGGGAACAGTTAGGGATTTCAGTGCCTTGACACTTCAACACACTTTCTGCTGTGGCCGGGAACCCAACCACCAATCCTCTGATTACTTGATGATCCCTCCTACCACCTAAACTATGCCACCCAAGTCTCAGGTCTTGACTACAGCTGCTGGGAGGAAAAGAAGCCAAGCTGAAAATATGAGATGGTCTGCCAAAGTGAAAAGGCCCTCCCGAACAACACCCACCAGGTGCCTCTGAAGGAGTGATCATGTTGATTATATGCTTATCAAGACAAAAAGAGCGTGTAAATGCTGGTAAAACACAGTTCCCCTCCGACAGGATGAAACCAGCCTAGCCAAAACACCTAGTTCCATCTGCAACACAACATGAATATTCACACTTTACGTCCCATTCAGATCATCAAAAGGACAGCTGTCACAGCTCTCTTCTTCAGCTCCGACAGCAACACCAAGGAGATGAGTGAAATGAATTTTGGCGGCTCTATTTGGCTCTAACAAAGACGCCATTAAAGAAAAAATTAAAATGACTTGCTAAGCCTATGACATCATGCAATCCCCCCCATCTACCCCCGCAGCAGGAAGCAGACTTGGTCCTTTTCACTACACTGAAACTTTCGTCATGTGCTGCTGTTACTGGTCCTTGTTCATTGGTATAATGGGATTAGGGGGAACATTTTTGGAGCTGGAAATAGCAGCAAATTAATATTCACGACGTCGCACACCATGTCCAGAAGAGTTAACACATGTATGAAGACATATTCGGCAGAGGATTGATAGTTTGTCTACTTGCAGGATTTAGCTTTTCACTTTAAACCTCAAGGAGGAGGGGTCAAAGGCCAAAACCTCTGAGCAGAAGACAACAGCAAAAGAAACTTTGGATACGATGAAGGCTGTCTCATTTATTCCTGAGAAGAACAATTTGGGGTGGTGTAGCTCAGGAGGTAGGGTGGTGGTCTAATAATGAGAAAACTGGTGGCTTGATCCCTGGACCCTGCAGAAAGTGTGTTTAGGTTCCTTTGAACAAGACACTAAATCCCTTACTCCTCCCTAAATGCAATGCAATGGCTGTGCTCTCTGCTCCAATAGAATAGGATGTGATAAATCCAGAGAAGAAATTCTGGTGGCCTTGGTCATGTGGCAAATAAAACACTTCTATTCTACTTCATGTCTTGTGCATCGAAAGGGACATCGATGCCATCTTTGAAAATCCTCCTCACACCTTCCGGGTCGAGTCAGAGACGCACACAGTTTTCTCTGCAGCTTTGCTGGAGGAAATCCAAAGCCCTAAAGTAAATAATAGGACTGTGTGCGAGTGTGTGGGCTGGTGCATGCACATGTGGGCACGTTCACGTATGCATGCCCACGTGAAGACGTGTGAGTGGTGGTCTGACAGAAACAAAGTGTTGCTCTGTTTCACACATCTAAACAATCCCTACTCTAGGTGAGCAGGAGCCATTAGCCTTCAAGATGACATACGTAGGAGGAATGGATTCAAAGGGTGCGTTTGTTTTTGATCCCGTCTTGGCAGGCGTACAGTTCCATGCCAGTGTTTGCTAATACCCTGGATGCACCTGGGATATCACGATGACTTTATCCCTCTCCTCAACACCTTCCTAATGTAGGTACAGTGCTGGTCCTCCGCCCTATGCTGTAGAGTTATCTGTCAGACGGAGAGCGGCCTCTGCCCCCGTGTAACTAAGATCTAATCCTCCTGTCTGGACAAATCACAGAAAGCCTTCACAACACCCCAAAGGTTACTGTGCACCAAGCGCAATTTGCAGGCGTGCATCCTTGATGATGTAAGACACCAGCACAGAAAAAGGTGGCCAATGAAAGGTCAAAATTCACAGTAAATCTGTGAACTTGTTGCCATATTTGAGTCATTTTCTAATCAAGGACGGGGAAGGGACCTGCAAACGTTTGAGAATCCTGAACCTTTGGAAGACATGAATAATATGCAACAACCAATCATGTGCAAGCATTTTATTTCCCACCTACATGCTGGAACAAAAAACTGAATTTCTGTTTAAACACCAAAATCTGTGACCCTTCGATTATGTGACACTATAGAAACACACCCTTTTGGCCAGGATAAGACTGTTCAGTTGTACGTCATATGTTGAGTCTTGTAAAAGCGACAGGTCTGTTTTACGCATCACGATTGGTTTTAAATGTTGACACACCTCATCCGTTTCATTTGATCACTAGTAGGCCATGAGTGGAGACTTAAAGGGGAACATTTAATTATTGAACAACACAGAAAGGATTACTCTGTTATCTTGCTTTTCCATAGGGTAATAACAATTCATCATACTCCTACCACACAATCTAGTGGGCGAGTCCTCCATGGCTAGCAAGAAGAATTTTGGGAAAACCCCTTTTGTAAGACGGTTGGCAGCCCTATGTACAACATCAAACCCTAAATTGTGTAGAAATCTGGATTTACACAGAATCTGAAACCAGAGAAAAACCCAGCAGTGCCCATCACTCTCAAATTCTCTATTTTAACTGAGAAGGATCTGCCGCTGTTAGCATTCCACTGCACCACAATAGGCCATGCTGGGATACATTTGGTAGAAGAATAGCGTACACACACACACACACACACACGCACACAACAAGCAGGCTCTAGCCATATCTTAAACCTCATTACAGTCATTACAAGCGGCACCGACAGCCTTGATGACAGAGTGACCACTGCTGTGTATCTTTTCAGAGCTGTGGTCGCTCAGCGGTACAGCACACGCCTCCAAGTCGGGCGTAGCGGGTTCAAGCCTATCAGGGCGTCAGGAAAAAGACATCCGGCCTTAATCCCCGTTGATCAGTAAATGTAAGTCATACGTCGTAAAGTGCTTTGAGCAGTCAATAGACTGGAAAAGCAGTACGCAAAAATAACTACATATATACGCACACACACACACACGTGTCTACATATACATGTGCAGGCACTGGGTGCACAGCATGACTATGTCCTGTACTTGTATGTGTATGTTTTCGCTGAGTCAGGGCAGTTCACGGCATAATCACCCTTGAGAACGCCGTAGGCTAAAGCCAGACGTTTATCTAGGCAGAGATATTTGGTGGGGTTCGCGTGAGTGCAAAAGCCATCAGGTCACTGACCGACTTACCATCAGTCCCCTGGAGGTGGGAGGATGGCTATGTGGGAGTGACATTTCAGTCAACCACAGCTATTCAGTTTGTGAATCACAATAAGCCCACACTCTCCTATTAGAGAGGAGACCACATTTGCACGAGAGCCGTCATATGTAGTGGTACCTTTCCGTGCCACTAGTTACAAACAGGGTAGGAGCGCAGCACAGCTGTGTTTGAATGTGTGTGTTGTACAGCTCTAGGTGTGTCCCTGCACACGTGCATGGGTAACCCGCCATGTTTGTGAATGTTCACATATGTGTATGGCTTTGTAAGAAGAACCATCCCCAAAACACCAACCCCTGAGATGACCTGGAAGGTTCATCATTTCCAACTCAGCCTCTGATCCTTTACAGGCTCTTTGACCTTGGGCTCCTTTCCAGATGTTTTCAGCTTTGAGTGTTGAGCTCCGGTCTCTTGCTTGCAGTCCAGTTCAGAGAGAAGCAGAAGAGGCCTCCAGGCTTCACTCATAAAGGTGTGAACATAAGCAGAGGTTTTTCTCATTTCCACCCCAAGTTACTGGGATGATGAATCACTGCGGTCACTGACTGTTCCCTACGGTCCACATACGAGTAGACCAACGGAGTGAATATGGTGCTCAGTTAAAACCCCAGAGCCTGAAGACTCACACATGCTGACAGATACCATACACTAAGCAGCAACTTGACGAAATGTGTGCACAAAATACACAGCTGGATGCAGCAATACATGGGTGCACACACGTCACACAAAAGGCAAACACAAACAGTCATCCAGAGGTGACATGGGTTGTTTGTTTGAGTCTCACATCTGGCATTAAGATTTCAGAAGAGTGCAGAGGTGGGGAGCCAGAATTAAAAATCAGTTAACCAGGAGTTGTTAAATTGCTGCATCATGGACTATCAACTGGATACCAACACGCACTTGACCATGAACCTGAAATCTGTCTAAAACATGATAGCTGTGTCTTCAGGGCTCTCCACTAGCATGATAACATCAATGTCCAAGTCCAAGGACCTTCCATCGGAAAAATTGCTCTATGGGTACATCATTGTATGTTGCCCTGCTTTATATGCATGTGGATGGCATGTGCATGTTCATGAACTTTGGGTGTGTCATGCAGGTAAGGTAAATTCAAGTTGAAGTCCTTCAGTATTGTTCTCTATACAAGTCAGCAAGTGTTATTTTGCTATCTAAGTGGTTTGTTTTAAAGTAGGTTGGATAAATTCTCCTAAGCTGCTCCAGGAGGAGCAAAAACTCTTCCAACATCAGAGGAGGTTTTGCCCTTTATGCTGCACATTAGTCATGTTTCCATTAACATCTTCTTAATTTATGTTATTTTCATTCAGCCCTTTTTCAGTCTAGTGACTACTCAACATGCTCAAATTTACAACATTTACAAATGCCTCCCATTTACCGAGCATGGGAATAAGGCCGGATGCCCTTTTCCTAACACCCAATGGCGGAATTGAACCTGCTACACCTGATTTGGAGGCGCATGCTTCACCATTGAGCTACAAAGACCCCAAGGGTGATGAAAATGTGTCTAAATGATGGTGAGGGGGGGTCAACAAGCATTGCTTCAGCCTTTATAACACTACCCATGTTTACTTGTCTTCATCTTTGGATGGCGTGGAATACAACCAGCCACAAGTACCAGATAACATGTGAACAAAAGCTTTACAATGACAGCCCTTCGAGGAGCACACAAAAATATCCAAATAGACCGACATGAGCAATGACCATGTTTCCCCTGAAACAGGGGCATAGCTCAGGAGGTTGGGGTGGTCATCTAGTAATTGAAAGATTGGGGTTTCAATCGGTGGACCCTGCAGAAGGCGTATAGAAGCAAATCACTGAACCCTCCCGACTGTTCCCCAGCTGCTGTGGCTGTGCTCATTGGTCCTAGATAATAGGATGAGCTACATGTGGAGAACAAATTCCACTGGCTTTGGTTGTGTGGCTATTAAAAACAAAATACAAGTGAGAATATACTACTGGAGCTGAAGGCAAGGTAATTCTGACACGCTCAAGAGGAAAGAAAATGTGTCTCCCAGATTCAAAAGACTTCATGCAGATTTGATGTGTTTAACAAGGATTTGTGCCCTGCCAACATAAACGGGAACACACAAGCGTTGACAGCTGTGTAGAACAATGAGCAGGTGTTTCCGCTAAATACATCTAATCAGGATATAATTTCTCCTGAATATGAATTCCGTCCCTGCGGTGAGGTACGCTACTTTTAAAGCTTTTGAAAGACGTCATTCAAGTGTCAACCAACGCAGTTCCTCTGCATTTACGTCGAGAGCTGCATGACTTCCAAGGCAGTCTCCCACAGGCCCAGCCGACCAACAGCCCACCAACAAACTAAAAGGGCCTTTTAGCAAGGGGAGATAAATTTATCCACAGTGCTCCGCTTTTGCAAGCATGGTGGTCTTTAGTGGAACAGCTTTCTTTTTCACACCTCCTGCCTAAAAACAACAGAGCTGGATGTGTAGAGTCAACACACACACACACACACACACACACACACACACCCCCCCCCCCAAAAA
>OMLC01102681.1:19692-36722 GCA_900302585.1 Regalecus glesne | reverse complement strand
CAGGGAATGTTCTGTTATTGCATGGAGAACTATAAGGAAGCCCTCACTCAGTAAGATTCAGTTCTCATGCTAATTTTTTTCCAACATGTAATCATCAGAAATTCCTACATTTTATTTCTAATTTAGAAAATCGATTTCTGATCTGTGAGGCGACGTAAGAATTACCATTTTAAGTAATTGTGATTTGTAACTGAATCGATTCCCCAAGTCTGACTAATTTACTCAGACTTTACACCTTATGACCCCAGACAAGAAATAAGTGTTCTTCTCCCTTCATTGGAATGTGCTGTTGAGCTATCCCCAAAATGAGAATGAAGTAAAAATAAAGTTTATTTATTCAGCCCTTTTAAAATCACACTGTTACAAAGTGCCTCACATAAAGTCATCAAAAATTACAGTAAAAGATAACCTGCCTTGCCTAAGCGATATAGACCAGTACACCATTACTTTTCACACTGGTCTTTGAGTGGCACCAGTACAACTGGCTTCTCATTCTGTTAGTTAATTACATTCACCTGCTGTAACAGGTACAGTTTTTAGATAGGAGTGGTGACCTGCACAGGGTATTGCCCCACCTTTCACCCAGTAAGCGCTGGCTCCGGCGTGACTCTCTGACCTGACTTCAGATGAGCAGTTGATGATGGATGGATGTGGAATAAATTGATAAATATGAACATATAAATCATATCTTCATATGCTCAACAACACAGGAATACTGTGAAACATGTTAAAGTAGAATAATACAGGGATTTTAATTAAATTATATCTTTTTAGATATGAAAATGTAATGTTTTGAGTTTGGATGTTTTCTTTTGTGCCCCTACATTTCTTTTTTGACTGGGGGCACATGTGTTCTTGTGTAAAACAGTGGCGCCCACCCCCTGGGTTTACACATTCTTTCACGCCCAGGACACTTACCCTGCTGAACTGCTGACTGGTGTTGGACCTCGGTGGCTGGATTGTGTGTTTTTGATTATCTCGAGGTCTGCAGCTTGCACCAATGGTTAGACTGACCGTCATATGTTCAATACCTACAACCGCAAATGGTCTCGAGCAATACTCCTGACCCCTGTATTGCAGGTCACTGTCAAATCCCTGAGGATAAAAGGGACCCTCACCTGTATCCGTCTAAAGTAGGTCTCAGTAAAGCTATTGATCTGGATTCAGGTGCTATATGTCAGTGTAGGGGGGCCTCAGTAGCTCAGTGGTAGAGTGCGCGCCTCAGGAACTAACACGTCAGAGGCAGTGGGTTCAAGCCCACCACGGGATGTCAGGAAGGGCATCTGGCCTTAATCCCAAAACTCCATCTAACTCCACATCCAACCCTATAACACAGGGACTAATCATGACTTGTAGAACAGATCTCTCCCTGCTCTATGTCATGATCTTATTGACTTTCGGCCTTATTGTACTGTCTAACTTTGAAAGACCATTATCTGCTTTATTTTGACATTATTGTGACATGAAAGAGAATTTTAATAGCAGGGAGGTCTGCACAGGTCCTGTGCCTGATTCAAGGCCAGAACATTGTCATTGAGACCCTTTGTTACATGTGTGTATCATTATAAACCACCAGAACACCCCTGTCTACATTTTTACTTGAACTCTCCAGTCTTACAGTCCAATATTTGCAATAGACCATATAACCACGTGGCCTAATATCTACATGCAGACCAATAGCACTGAGTCAGTTGAATGAAGGCCTTTCATGCTCCCTCATGAACTGCTACTTTGTATATCCTCCACAGGGTGGCGATGAAGAGCACTGAGCTGCTGTACCTGTATGGGCAGCTGGACCAGCGGGTGCGTAACCTTGTGTTCAGTGTGCGCTGTTGGGCCAAGGCCCATGGAATTACCAACAGCATCCCCGGGGCCTGGATCACCAATTTTTCCCTTACTGTCATGGTGCTGTTCTTTCTCCAGCGGAGGAGCACCCCCATAATCCCCACACTGGACCATCTTCGAGACCTAGCAGGTACTATTTGGGGCTTTGCTCCGAGGATATTGTCCTCAAATCTGCAAAAGCCCCATCTCTCAGGAGAAACCAAGATTTCATCAAATTACACTGAGCAGGTGTGTGATCACGTTGACCTTTCAGGTTATTGTGAAATATTATTTCACAGACGTTGGCTTTTGTGGATATTGAACTGACAGCTGGTGTTTAATCACACACCCATGTTTCTGATTGTTGATCTGAATGACTAGAATATGATGGATAAGATGGTAAAGGACTGTCAAAATGTGACATGGAGTTCACACAGATAAAGGGGCCCCGGGTTCCCTTCTGACTCTAAGCTTAGCCTTTCTCTGATGTGTGGCGTTGGCCAGTAAAAGTGATGTGTGGCCTGGCGGTGATTTGTTGAAGTTCTGGTGCTATGCGGTACGTGTTAGTGTAACCTCCAACTGACCGCTCTGCCACTCGGCCCACTAGTCTGCTCGAGCTACTCTTTGCTCATCTCTCTCTCTCTCTCTCTCTCTCTCTCTCTCTCCCCCCCTTCTCTGTCACCTTGGCTGCCTGATAATTGCCTTCTAGAACCAATCTATTGCCCTCCATACACACACACACACACACGCATACAGACACGCACACACGTGCACACCTCCTCAGCCCTTGCTTAGCCCAGACGCTATCACACAGAGTGCTTACGGCACAATAAAAGGCCCATCACTGGAGAAGGTCTATGACCCTCTCCACCCCCTGCACCCACACCCACCTCTCCTGGACCCACACGTACCCAGAAACATACACACACACACACACACAAACAGACAGCTATTTAAACAGAGGTGGGCTCCCCATCCCCCCACCCCGTCACGGTCAAGGAGACTAGTTCTGCAGGCTTTGATGGAAAGCCAAACAAGCCGACCGAGGACATATGCCGCGCTCTTTCTTTCACCTACACTTCTTCCTCTATCTCTCTTTTGCTTGCCCTGTCAAACAAACACACACACAGAGAGACTTCTGTCTCCCTCCCCCGTCTCTGTCTCTCTTAGTCTCCGTCTCCTTCTCACTATATGTGAAGTGACACCATTAGTCTGTGTCTTGTTTATGGCTATCATGGATGTTTAAAAGCGGTCATTTACCTTGTGTCCCTGGTCTCCTCTTACAAGGCCCTGCGGACAAGAGCGTGATTGAGGGGAAGGACTGCACATTTGTCAGCGACTTCAGGAAGATTCGGCTCCAGAACAATACAGAGACACTCGGTGGGTTATGAGCGTGTCTAATAATAAAGGGTTTAGGGATTGAATTCAGGTTGAGAACATGTGGAAGTCCTTGTTACCAGTCCACTTCATAGATTTGACTTGTCTTTCTTCTTCTTTGGACCACCTCAGAGCATCTGCTACGAGAGTTCTTCGAGTTCTACAGCACATTCGCATTCAGCAAGATGTCCATAGATATCAGAAAGGTATGCATCATCCCCTCGCCCGTGAAGTTGTGATAGTTCATATGCCCAGAGGGGACAGATTATACTTTGCAATTCATTTTTAATCAGTGAGATTCACTTCCAGAGTTAAAAGCACTGTGAGTTACTGTGACCACCACCTTGGACTCTTGCCTTAAGGACTTTTTGGTTCCAAGATCGACCTCTGTTGATTTTACTGCCAGGGGATCAGAAATGTTTTCACATGTTTTCTGCAGATACCAGGGAATAAAACCACCAATCCTCTGATTACTAGACAACCACCCCACCACCTGTGCCATGAAACTTCTCAGAGAAGCCACCACGTATAGTTCTTAGATGAAAATAAACTGTCCCTTATTCACTGATGATCCCTCGAACATCCCCCCCAGGTCCCCCAACCCCCACTTTGAAAACCACTTTTCTGGGCCATTCCTGACACCTGGATAAACTAATTACAAACAGACTCAACCACTAATCCGAGGCCATTAAAGGAAAAGAGGAAGAAGCGCTGTAGCAGCTCAGAAGAGTTAGTGTAGCCTCCACCTTAACTTTCCCTCCCAGTCCCCCAGCTGAACTCAAACGGAGAAGGCTGTTTGTAATAAAGGTTTGGTTGATGACGTCTCCTCACACACAGATGACAGCGGTCCCTGTCGTATATGATTGATGCGTGGCCCACAGATCCCGGCGCCCTTGAGCTGTGGTCCCAATTAGGAGCTCAGTCGGGCTCGGCGTAAACAGTCACACATTGATCCTATTTGGAGCTGTATTCAAAGCACTGTTGCCTCGTTTGTTTCCAGTCTATCTAGTCTCCATCGCCCCCGGGAGTGAAGCGGAGAGACCCAGCAGACTTAATATACAAGACTAATATCAGGGTTGACATAGCAGAGGAAGGCTACAGGTAGACTCTGACCATGACCCGTGCCTATAGGCTCTCACCAGTAAAGAAACAGTCATAAATCTGCTTTACTGGGCTACAATTCTCCTGTCTGCTCTATTCCTATGACTGATGGCTTTATGCTGCAGTCTTCTGGTGACCCCCCCATTGCTCCACCCTGCACTGCCTCCTCTCCGGTCGCTTAACTGCTGGACTTTAGGTAGGATTTAGGTATTTTATGCAATGGACCCTGGAAGGATCTAAACTCATCCCTGAATCAAATTATAATAGTCCGTTTGATGGGAGGGAACAGAGCAAAACAGAGGAACCATAGATATACAATGGCTGTTTAACATGTACTGTGTGGTGTGAATAGCCCGGCCCAGCCCAGACTTGGAAACCCACTGCTGTTTTTGTTCTTTCTATTCTATACAAAATTCGCCCACCCGTTACAGCTCAACTAAAAATGTTTCCCAGAGCCACGTCTGAGGCCAAGGTGTTTTAAGATGGATGATAAATGAGGCGTAGTAGTGACTGTGTGGCTCGTTTTACCAGCAGGCTCACTCCTAAAGTTCAGATCACTACACACAATCTCTGTCTCTCTGTCTCTGTTTGTGTCTCTCTTTCTCTGTCTCTCTCTCTCTCTGTCTATCTGTCTCTCTCTCTCTCCTCCATCTGGTAGCCTGGGGAGAGGTGTACCAGTCAAACATAGGTGCCCCAGATAGAGCAGCACAGACCTAAAAGCATGACCAATGAAATAGATGGACCATAACATGTGGTGTTGTGCTCATGGCTGTCTGTGTGTCACTCCCTGCCCATGTCCCGGCCAGCCTATTTTCACCTGTTAACATCAACCCCCTGTATTTCCCCCTTCAGGGCAAAGAGCAGAATAAGCCGGAAGTGGCACCGCTGCACATCCAGAACCCGTTTGAGCCCACCCTGAATGTCAGCAAGAATGTCAATGGCACCCAGCTGGAACGTTTTGTGACCATGTGCCAGGAGAGCCTGTGGCTGCTCCAGCAGACTGAAACCAACACACCCATGGGGGGCAACAGTGCCAGTAACGCAGCGCCTTGGGGCCTGACCACACTCCTTCTGCCCTCACAGGCTGCAGGGCTCAAAAGCCGCAAAAAGAGGAGGAGGGAGCCAGCTAGTGAGAGAATCAAGAGCCTGCTGGAATCCCTGCAGACTAAAAGTCCACAAAAGTAGGACTAAATATCACACATCTATCAAGTCTCAGAACATCCAGCTTCCCCCCTCCTTTCACTGTTTACCCTGCGTCGATGAAGAGCCTTCGGGCTGGTCATATGATGCAGTCCTTTAGGATGTAAGGAGAGAGAGAGGGAAGGAAGGAAACAACATGAGGCCCTGCAGTGGACACGGTGACATGGCTCCTGAAGCTCTAGCTTTATTTGAGACTGCAATTACAAACATGAGCATCAGGGGGTGCTGCTGAAATCTGATATGTGTACGAGTGCATTGGGTCTAGCCAGGTGCAGGTGAAGGAGGATGGCTCACCTTGAAGGGAAAACTGTTTAAACTAAATCAAATCCTGACATCCTAGCTCATGTAGGAGTGAGGGCCATTCTATACTCTGTCTGTACGTAAATGTGTTTGTGCAGAATGATCCTATAACAATGCCACCTGGTTTTGTACCCATACTTATTGTACAATGTACATTGGTATCATTAAAGGTGTGCCACAGAATAGATTTTATCATTGAACTTTTATCCATCCATCATCAACCGCTAATCTGATATTGGGCCGGGGAGTCATGCTGGAGCCCATCCCAGCTCTCATTGGGTCAAAGCCAGGGAACACCTTGGACAGGTCTCCGTTCCATCACAGGACTCAGGCAGTTAAGGGGTGCAGTGTCTTGCTCAAGGACACTTCGGCACATTTTCTGAAGGAGCCGAGGATCGAACCTCCCGAGTTATGCCAGTCCTTGAACTTTAATCACAAGTGAAAAGGCCTTGGGGACCTAGCTCGATTTTGCTCAATGATCAGAAGGACTCATAGGAAACTGATGCAAGGTCTGCTCCAGTCTCCTGTCACATCTGGATTAAAGTTTTTCAGCTGCAAACCTTCTACAACAGTGATGTAATGGCACTACCACATGTAACCCGGTCCTATAGACGTGAAAAACCCATTTAGCTGGCCAATAATATCCCTGGAACAAAGAGCTGCCAGAGCTGCGGTGGAGTCTGTAGAATGGACTGACCTCTCCTAAAAGCTACTGGTTAAGCTGACATGCTAAATATGTGGAAAGACAGCAGGCGCATTCCTTTTCAACTCTGTCCGACTTCTGGACGCGGACGAGCCCTCGAACTTGGTTTCCAGAGTATGCTTACAATGTCTGTGTCTTCTAATCGTGCTGTCCAGAGAATGTGTGAGCCATTTGAAAATATAGGCCAAGCCAAAGTTGGTAAGGACTCGAAAATGCTTGAAAAGGTCACTTGATTCATTCTTCCTCCTTCGGTCAAGTTACATAACTGCTTACCGAATGCTACGCACGGTACGTGAGTGTGTTGTGCTTGAGACTGAGAAGGCCTAAGGGTGTATCTGTAAATTCACATTTTATGTGTGTGTGGATTGCAGCCCCCATGGGACGGTGGTAGAGGAGGAGGCTTGGTGTGTGGAGCTCACAGCTGTTTTCCCGCTTAGTGCAGTGGGAGGTCAAGAAGGTGAAAGGATAGACTTTTACTCCCCACCTCTCAGGGAGGAAAGACGTGAGTGAAGGAGCGCCCATCACACTATCTCACACACACACACACACACACCCACGCAGCTTCAGCTTTGAACTGCACTCTCCCTGTTCCCTGTTCCACTCTCCCCCAACCCTCTGTTTGAGCTTATGCATACACCTCTCTCTCTCTCTCTCTCTCTCTCTCTCTCTCTCTCTAAAAGTGGAAGTCTTGTTTGAGGTTTGCATGATCTATTCATATGATACAACTTCGTCATCATTTTGCATCCTTAGGCAGTTCCATTCTAGAGATGAACACGCAAAACATAGAAATTCATGTGATACCATAGATGTACATGATTACGGTTTAGCACCAGATGTATGAAATAATCTCCCAGCCTGTTGCATTTATTTTGAGGGACTCTTAAGTCCCCTATTAGAGGGCATGGGTTGGTGTTCTCCATCTCAACATGAGAGGGGTCAGGGGATATACTCAGCCTGCTGTTGTGGGTTACTCGAAACCATTGGTTGACCGTCAGTCTTTGCACAGATTTGTTATTGGTTGTATAGTTTAGTTCTAACTTTCACAGAGTGAATGCTGAGGCAGGCCGTACTGCAGTGCAGCATGACACTGAATGACTGATTTACGGAGCAGAAGATAATCTGACTGCTGGCTCTAGAAAAAAAAGAAAACATCTCGAGTCTGCGAAGAAAGTGAATGTGTTGCTGTATCTTCTTACTAATAAATACCATATGAGGAGTCCATGGTGGGGGTGGCGGTTGGGCGTCTTATCGTAGGTATTAGTGCGGGGGGACTTGTGAGTTGTCGCTGGAGGCAGCAGACAATCTCGGAAGCCCCGAAATAATTTCCTCCATGTTATTAGTGTTGATAAGATGATTTTTCAAAAAATTATCCCACCATTCAATTAACCAGTCAATATTACACTGGTGTAGTCTGGAGTCATCATGTTTATCTCCACCAGTGATGCTTTGACTGTTGGATGTGGATCCTGTGGTGGAGCAGATGAGGAATTTTGAAATGAGGTTGCTGAAGATGCATTGGGTGGGGTAAAGCAACACTGCAGGGGATTTAACAAATCACAGCTGCTGAGCATGCGAGGCTTTGGTTCAGCTAAACCTCACTGCAGTGCATAGACTTTCTTATGTAGTGATTTGAAATGTAGGACACTTCCTTCTCATGCCATGGACAGGTAATCCCATCTCCATGTTTGCATGTGTGACCTATGACCCCCCCAACTTGAAGGTCACAATAGGCCAGTGTGAAGATCCCCAACATTTCCTTTCTCCCGTGCCAACCTGGCCCAAAGAGGCTCTTTAGACAACCATCTAGGAGTGATTGAGCACTTAACCCTGGAGAGGGACCGAGGGTGTTTGGCTGACCCCCTGGCTGTGACCCTCATCCTGGATGTTTGCAGGCAGTACACTGTAGCCTCTGATTTATTAGGCAAACCGGTGAAAAGTCCAAGATGGATTGGCCTCCAACAAGGAGGTTCAGCGGTGCGACACGGCCACGGTCAGAGTTTATGTTTCTGCCTTTTCCACAGATCCAAATGAGCTTTTAGGATCCTGCCCTAAAGGAATTTTAAGAGGTGACCCGAGGGTCTCAAAAACAAGGGAGGGATGTGAGGAACCACAGAGGAGTAGGGAAAACAAGACATGAGCATGGCCTTGAATTCCTCTTTCTCCCACCATTGATATGAAAACGCTTCAACACTTCAGGTTTGGAAAACATGTGGCTGTCTGTGAAAATCACGTCATTTACTTCCTGCAGGAAAATAACATGGTGCTGTTCCAGCACTCGGCCTGGAGGCCTTATCGCGTCGAACACCTCCTTGAGTTATGTCATCAGTCCATCAGATCCAGGCCTCTCCTCAGACTCACCTCCATCGACTGTGGCTAAGCCTGTGAGCAACCGCAATCTCTGAGAGCTTCCCCTCACAGTTCCATGAATTGTTCCCTGCAGCATTGGGAGAGGCCATTACACCAGCTTCCATGGTTGAGGGACGGGAGCAGTGGCTGGCTCTGAGGGTCTACGGCCCTCCTTATCCTTTCACCCCACACCGGTGGCCTCAAGTTTCCATATCTCTCAGTTCCTCTCGTGGGATGGAGACTTGGAGGGGGATGGTTATCGCTGTAGTGCTCTTGTGGCCAGCCGGCGTCCCTGGGGTTATCACTGTGAGTATCTCTGGCTGCACAGTCCCCTCTCTGCTTAAGTGCAGTGGCAGTTTTTCCTGCAGGAAGAAAGGGCGGTTATTGAAAACTACCGGATCAGGTCCACACGAGTGACCCCTGGTCAATCTGTGGAAGTATCGCTCTCTCTCTCTCTCTCCCTGATGAAAACACAAGGAGGCTACTGGCAACTGGCTGCATAATATGTTGTGTGTGTGCCCTGTCAGTGGATGGCTGGGAATCACAGTGCTCACGAAGAGCACCATTGTTCTAGTGCAGGACACATGGATGCCTAACAAGAGCCTGGCACTGAGATGCTGGGAACCAAATGGTATGATTGTCACCAACTGTGATGGTTTGCACATTCTTTGTGCTGTTGCACAGCAGAGAAGCTGCACCGTGGAGTGGATGTTTCAGAATGCTCCCCATTCAGCACTCAGCCAGACCAGACGCTTTTTGATGCATAAACTGCATGAAGTTTTTAGGGGAGACGAACTGTGGCGATGGCCCACCGCGTGCATATCCACATGGCCGCTGTAGGCATCCCTTCTGGATTAGGACAGGGCTGAGTGTCGGTAGAAATACACCATTCCCTGCCAAAAAAAGCAGTGATCAGGTTCTCCTGTTTGCCTGCATTTCCTTGCTTTGCTCAGGACTTGCTGTGTGTTTTCATCACACCTCCAGGGTCACGATGCCGCTGCAGCTAGCTGCTTATGGACAAGACGAGGCATCAATATTCATACAGGGCTTCTGTTCCTCAGTGCACCCATGCATGGTCTTAATGCTCTGAGCTGCTATGTTCAAGGACTGTATGTAGATGGGCTGTTGATGTACGTCATCACTCTTTGCCCCCCCCCCGCTATGTGTCAGAGAGAAGCCCTATGGACCACTAAACCATGTCTCCATCCTGTGTCGAAGGTATCCTCCTGCTCTGTGAGGAAACCTCAAAAGGAGGATCCACCCATAGTGTAAACCAGACCCAGGGATCAAGGAGAGGGCCGTTGAAACTGCCGTCTGTCTGGGATGCAGCCATGAAGGGTCTTATCAGCTGTTTAAGAACCCCCATGTCAGTTCCAGCCTTGGCTCCCCTTCCCAAACAGGCCAGGCTGCCAAACACGCCATCATGTATGGACACCTATACTCATTCACCGACAGACGTGCACAGATGTGTGACCAGAACACATCTGTTTGGTCTGAAGCAGCCTAGGGCCAAGTCTTCCTATGTGCTGGGGCTTCTGTTACTACGTCAGGGCATTCTTTCCTGGAAATTATAAAGACACAATTCAGAGGCTCTGTTTTTATAATCAGAAACTAGCAGCTTCTCTTTTTCCCCCCTCCTAATATTTTTCCAATCAAAGCCACAGGATTTTATTCCCCGGCAGCGTAAAAGTTTGTTTTCCTTGACTCTATCGCCCGTGAAGTGTAGCCTACACATTTCACATACACGGAAAATATTATTCCCCCTACTCCACCGCCGACAATTAATTTCAGATGTCACTTGTAGGTGGCAGTTGGATTCCTGACATACTGTCAATGTTTAGCTTTTTCACTCTCTCTGCACTTCGCTCTGTTTAGGTGAGTGCAAATTGGATATCTGTGCATGAAAGAGGACAAAGGAAATGAGCTCAGACAGACTGAAAAAAACAAGCCACGTGCTGTTGGTGTGTTGTCGAGTGGGGCTCCATCAAACTCGCCATCGGCCCCGTGTGTCAGGGGCTGTGCCGGAATGAGGTGGAGGGAAAGATGACCCATTGATTGAGTTTTTGTCTGGCAGAATTCATATTGAAGTGCATGAATGGATTTCATCCATCCATCCATCCATCCATCGTCAGCGGCTTATCAAAAGGTGTCTCGTGGAGCCATGCTGGAGTTTATCCCAGCGCTCACTGGGTGGAAGGTGGGGGAACACCCTGGACGGGTTGCCATTCCATCTCATCCATGTCCGCAGATTAGCACTTAGAGGTTCAGCGTCTTGCTCAAGGACACCTTGGGGATTTAACCACCGATCTTCCAATTACTCGATGACCTATGACCCAGTCTCAGAGGGATGACATAGTCACCCCTCTGAAACGGGGTTTGGATTCCTAATGGATGGATGGATTTCTCTCCGGCTACATTAGGTAGTAGTAGTGATTGCATCCCAATGCACTTGTGGTGGGATGTCTGTGAGTTGTGGCTCGTGATGGGTCCTGGAAGGTGAAGATGCTGCAAGACAAGGGCAGGCTAATACTTATCTCGTGGGCTCAGTTGAGGACTGTGGTTTCAAGGGGAGAATCCACAAAAGCGCTTCTTTGTTTCAATGTGTGCCGAGTGGCTTTGCTGGCACAGACACATAGATGAGTATTGTGTCTCTGGATAGTAGTCTGCATACAGCCTTCAGTCACATGCCCACAACGTGATGGATGCTCTCCTCTCCAGATGTGCTGAATGTTTATCATCGTGAATGGAAGCAGAAATGAGAAGCTGTAATTTCAGTTATTGTGTTTTAGGAAATTCAAGCCAAGTCAATTATGCGTCCATCAAATTAAGGTGATCAAATCTCAGCAGGTCTCTTGTCCTCCAGCCCACCACTTAGGCAAAGGTCACAGGGTCATACTGGAGCCTATCCCAGTGCTCATTGTAAAAGGTGGGGCAGCATCCTGGATAGGTGGCCATTCCATTTCCAGGCGGGACCAGTTAGAGGTCCAGTGTCTTGCTCAAGAGCAATTGGACACACTTTACCTCCTTACCTACGCCGCCCCTTCTCACATCCCTTATCATGAGGAACAAAAGGTTAAACTTATCAACAATCTGCACACTCGGGGGCCCTGATAAACCCCCCTCTGTGTTTATGGAGATATCTGTGCTCAGAATCAACCCAATTTCCCAAAGCATCTGAAAATATCTCTTATGCCTGCCTCTGTGAAACACAACAACTCCTTCCCTCTAACATCTCCCGACGCCTGCCACTGGCACAGCAGAAATTAGGTTAGCTGTGCAGAAACGAGAGAACTGGAACAAACATAGAACTTATACTCAAGAGTATTATCCTCTTTCTGTGGCATGCCTCCATTCATCTCTCTGTTCGCCTCCACCCCTGATTTCCTCAACATCAGGGAAGAAGAGAACTGGGAGAGACGGAGATGAAACACCTATTACCACCTCTTGCCTCCTCCTCCGCTGCAGCCACCACCTTTCTCATTGGCTCCAATTAAAGCAGCCCCCAGATTTCCTTGCGTAATAAAAGGCTTCTAAAATCCCTGATCGGCTTCCTGTGCAGGTTCACAGTTTGGTTAATGAAGCTGCTATCGGCTCACGGAGCGGAGCAAGGTCTTATTAGAGCCAGTGGAATGTGGTGAGGCCCGCTGGATCAGAGGCTCCAAGCTCATTAGAGAGCATCTGTAGCAGCTCCGCTGACATGGGAGACTGGCTGACTGATTAGCTGGCAGCCCCGCTGACTTGCTGATTAGCTTGCTGGCTGTCCGGCGTATTAGTCTGGCTAGCTGAGTAACTCGGATGACTCGACTGACCAGACTGGTTTACCCTAGTTAGCCTGTAGCTGATGTATCTCAGACCCCTTTCCATAGCGAGGCAGAACACCACTAAGCGTGGAAAGGAACCGTTCCAGTGGCGTTTCCATTAGCACTAGCTTATGGCGCGGATCGAGTCCAGCTGACGCTAGTTTCTGGACTTTCAGCACCATTTCTGCGCTGATCCTACAGCGTGTGCTGAAATCTGAACAAGCTGCTGTTTGTCTTTTGGGATGAGGAAACAGAACAAAGATGTGTGAATCTATGTCATGGTCAATGGAGGAGCAGCATTGATTGACATCCGGTCTGACAGCAGTATCAAGGAGCAGGTTGATGGAATGAAGTGGACTGGACAAGTGTACCATGTGATTGCTGAGCATACCTGACACAAAGACAGAGAGGTCCATTTGTATGAGTCTCAGTCAGTCTCCATGGTGTGGGGCTGGACACAGACTTGGATGGAGCGTAGTTCAGGACAGATGGCCTTCCTGACACCTAGTAGTGGGATCAAACCCACAACCTCTAGCTCATCCCTTCCTGAAGTTCGAGCTCTACCGCTGAGCTACTGTGACTCATGATTAAAAGAATCCCCCCAAGCTCCACCTAAGTCTCTGTCCATCCCCAAGACGTGAGGGCTGATGCAGATGCATGAAACGGACCTGCCTTGTAGTTTTTCCGCGGGACTCTCTAGCTTCGACTTTAGCTCCTATGCTAATGGAAACACACATGATGACCACACGCACCACTTCTTTTCGGCACGGCACAACACACAGTGGTCTAATTACAGCCTCAGCATGATAATGGAAAAAAAGATTAAAGATATAAGTGGTGGTGGTTTGAGCTGGGCTGCAGCGGTTAAACAGTTAAAACCTACAGCGCTGAGTTTACGCTCTCTAAAGATAGGTCTCGGTGATGAATCGCTAAATATTTGATGCTACATTCTCCTACTTACGATTGTCAGCCCTGGAATACTTTTCCTCTTTATGTCTGCTCACCTCGTGTTGCGTTGCTGTGTATCTGGCATCGTGCACATTTCATGCATTAGTCCCTTCATAAACCCCCCCTCTCTCTCAAAAGCAAAGTCAGCAGGTCATGTCCAGAAAGGTCACGGAGGTCAACCTCCTGAGGGCTCTCATGCTACGCAGTCCTATTAACCGACCTATTATGGTCCATTTCAACCTCCAATCTCACTTTAAATACAAGTTATGGTCTGCAAGCATAATATCTCCCAGCCCCGCTACCCTGGAGAGGAAGAGGCTTCCCATCGACATGCTCTCCCATGCTGTGGTCTGAAAGGACCTCTGGAAGAAAACACCCCATTGTCTAAGAGGCCTGGAGGAGGACGGTGTGGGTTTGTTGCATTTCCGCTCCCGCCGGAGTGGTGCTTGTTAAGTTATAGCTCCAGCATAGAGAGAGGGCCACGGGGAAGGAGGTGAAGAGAGGAGAGCAGAAGGTAAGCAAAGAGCGGTTTAGATTAAAAGAGAGGCGGATGGGGGATGAGAGCCTCACTGAGGACCTGGGGGAGACGGGCCCTTCCTTTATTGGGATTCATTATGGTAACATGATAGCCCTGTCTGGGATGCAGAGGAAGAAGGGGAGAGAGCGAGAGGAAGAGGCCAGCCAGGCAGCGTGGTGTCGGCGTGGTTTTCCTGGACAGGGGCCTTACTCCGCAAAATTCCGGGTCCAAAAACTTGGAAACCAGACCCATGTTGTGGTCCAGTGAAAGCGTAGAGAGTTTGCTCAGCTCTGAATTCAGCTGAGTGGTGATGGGGATGGAGATAAGGCCTCTCGGAAAGGGGTGCCTCTGCTACATACTGTGGCGTGTCTAGGACTCCACTGCTACTCCAGACGAACATTTTCCTGTTGGGGAGCACTTACCAAGCTGAATAGCTGGACGCTTGCTAGCACGCTGCTCTTGTCCTGCCTCATTTTGCATCGGCGGAGTGGCGCTGAAGGAGCTATTAGTCGCTCAAGCGTCAGCTTGATTCATTGATAAAAAGGAGAAACGAGCTGACTATTTTCGCACGGCTCAGATGGTAACATTTGATCTGGACGTCCTGAGGGCGGTGCCGTGTCCTGCTATGTTTAGGTAGCAGGCGTGAGCCGGAGACACGGGGCCGAAGCCTCCAACAGCAGGTTCCAATTCTCCACCGGCGAGGCAGGTTAACTTATGCAGACGCATATACGCGGATGCGGCCGGGTTTATTTTCTTTTGATTAAACAGGCATTTGGGGCATGTGCAGCTGGACTTGAGACTCTATAATACCTTTATTCTCCTGACCCGGCACAGGGCTGGACGAGGAAGGGGCTCGGAGCCATTGGCGAGTGGAGGAGGACGAGGGGGAAGAGGAAGAGGAGGAATATGTTACAGCAGCCCACGTCTGCACTCAGCTCCTCTCCTTCTCTCATGTCTCACTCCTTCTTCTCCATCCACTTCTTTCCCCCTGTCAGAGCTCTGGCATGAAATTCCACACATGCCTTTAATTTGGAGCGAGGGAGCCCAGGAGTGAAGTTATCTTACTCTCCTGGAATTTTCCACTCTTGCCTCCAATGTGAGCCCAGACGCAATTAAGCGGAGCAGGGTGGGGATACCAGTGGATCAGAAATAGGAGGTGATTGTTGTGTGTGAATCTAGCACGGCACTCGCGCCCAGCTGTTGGCCCGCGCCGGTGTTGACGTGAGAGAGGGAGCAAAAGTGACCGGGCGGCGAGATAACAGGGAAGAGATAGGTGACGGAGGGATAGAATAACCAGATGAGGTTAAAACCTGGTGCACGGTTGGACCGCTCATGGATTAATTCAAGGGCAGCGGTTGTTTTCACATTGGTTCTGTGAACGGCCGATGATGTAATAGAAAACTGTTCACGCTGATTTATTTTGAAAGAGCAACAGCCAATGGGGATGCTCCAACTTGGCTGTCCGACCAATGACGGAGCTCCATCATCATTGGTGGCCACTCGATGTGAGCATGACTTCATCCCCATTTGGGGAGGACGCCTGTGTGTGACTTGGTTTAACCAGAGGAGACTGGTGCCCAGACAGCCCTCACATGGTCCTTGACAGATGTCAGGATCTAGTGGCATGGAGCCCATTTGTGCTGCAGCCTTCTTCCACCTTCCCAGTGATGCTTCCTTAAGGTCAGACATCCTCCTCCACTATTTCCACCATGGAGGTCCTGGTAGGATTTCTCTTTGTCAGGGGCCTCCCTCTTGGCCGTGCCACCAGGGGTGACCCCACCAGGAGCAGAGCTCCAGATGGCATCTCAGGACCACACAAGCTCGTCCACCATGACAAGTTGGTGGACAATCCACAGAGATGCTCCATCGCTCACCCATAGCCACTGATGGACAGCTACATGATCAAGGCTGCCCCCACTGTCCTCCAGCCCAAAACAATGAAGAGGTCAAAGGTGATAGAGGAATAAAATAGCATCAGTTTAAAGCCTAGTGTTTGGCTGGATCAGGACCTCGAGTGGTCGCTAGGCTAGAACAGTGCTATATGAGAACAAGACCATTCATCATTTACTGGTATTAAACGGATGTTGTCGTTTTTGCCTGACTATATTTGATACGTGGCCGTTTTTGACATCAGTTCCATGAACAGCCGATGATGTAATAGAAAGCTGCTCCCACGGCTAATGGCCGTCATGGTGGCGCAGCGGTTAGCACTGTCGCCTCACAGCAACGAGGTCCCAGTTTGCTCTGTGTGGGTTTCCTCCGGGTGCTCCGGTTTCCTCCCATCATTAAAAATGGACATGCAGGGACTGTAGATGTGAATTAGCTTGAAGCTACAATCTGATGCGGTGGATCAAATGGTGAGATTAATGTAAAAAGCAGCACACGATCCCTCAAAAAACCAATTTGACCATCCGACCAATGGTGAATCTCCATCCCTCACTCAGACACGCCCACACTCGCTCCTGGACAACTCTCTATGTAGGGTTGGTCCTGCTGTTGTCCAGCCAAACCTGCTGACCGCCCACTTTTTAAGGATGCCCCAGCTTTCTCTCATGTAAAGTGAAGCCCTGGCTTGAGACGACCAGAATGGCGGGGATAGGTCTGTTTGTCCACCTTTAGAGGACCACCACCATTGTGTTGAAGCCCCCTCCCTATCCACCACGTACAAACTTTATAACTCTCCCTCCCTCAGTGAAGGTTTCTCCCATCATTCCCCCCGTGGGGTATCAGGAAGGGCATCCGGCCTCAATCCCCCACACTCCATATAGGTCCGTCTCCACCCCCACAACATGGGGACCAATCAGAACACTTAAAAAATGGACCTTGGATCCTACCAATTTAACTGAATCCCAAGCCCATCATGGGAAATAACATCTTTTCCTTCCTCGGTGGAATAACGTCGACCAGTATGTTG
>OMLC01102677.1:0-11501 GCA_900302585.1 Regalecus glesne | reverse complement strand
AACTGCACATTCAGTGACAAAGGGCACCATTCACAGAGGATTGGGGAATGTTTGCAATCACGGCATTGTAAGACGCCGATAGGTGTACTCTCAGGCCACCCCCCCTATTCAGCGAGGGTCGCTCCCTCTTCATGTAGATGGCCTCCTTCACCCCCCTCTCAAACCAGCGTTCCTCCCTATCAAGGATGTGAACATCATCATCCTTGAATGAGTGGCCACTAGCCTGTAGATGGGTGTAGACCGCAGAGTCCTGACCCGCCGTGTTGGCTCTCCTATGCTGCGCCATTCTTTTTGCAAGCGTCTGTTTGGTCTCCCCGATGTACAAGTCACTGCAGTCCTCCTGGCATTTAACAGCGTACTCTACGTTACTCCGTTTGTGCCGGGGGACCCGATCCTTGGGGTGGACCAACTTTTGCCGCTGGTCCACCCCAAGGATCGGGTGTGTACCGCAAACCCACACATACGGACCAGTATTTACGGTTTGACTCCCACCACCCTCTGAAGCATAAACTGGGAGTCATCAGGATTCTGTACCACCGGGCTGACAACGCCCCACTGACTCAGTGGCCGGGGAGGAAGAGAAGTCCCATATTAAACAGGCCCTGGTTAAGTGTGGTTACCCCAACTGGGCATTTGTTAAAGCCAGGAAGGGTCCCAGACAGAGCTCCAGCCAAGTGGAGGGAAGGGAGGAGCCAAAGCGTATACCGTTAGTGATCCCGTATGTGGCGGGAGTGGCGGAACAGTTGAGACGCGTGTTTTCAAAACATGGCGTCTCAGTTGTTTTCAAATCCCTGAACACACTGTGGCAAAAGTTGGTCCACCCCAAGGATCGGGTGCCCTGGCACAAACAGAGTAATGTAGTGTACGCTGTTAAATGCCAGGAGGACTGCAGTGACTTGTACATCGGGGAGACCAAACAGACGCTGGCTAAAAGGATAGCGCAGCATAGGAGAGCCAACACGTCAGGTCAGGACTCTGTGGTCTACACCCACCTACAGGCGAGTGGCCACTCATTCAAGAGGATGATGTTCACATCCTTGATAGGGAGGAACGCTGGTTTGAAAGGGGGGTGAAGGAGGCCATTTATGTCAAGAGGGAACGGCCATCTTTGAATAGGGGTGGTGGGCTGAGAGTACATTTATCGGCGTCTTACAATGCCGTGATCGCAAACATTCCCCAATCCTCTGTGACTGGTGCTCATTGTCACTGAATGTCCAGTTGATCACCCAACTTGCATATGAAACCAGCCTATTGTTGTGTGGCATCAAGGTACCGTTATAATGAGGGGGATGTTTGTTTTCAGCTCAGACTGAAGAAATCAGCTGGTGAGTGACGAAACGTTTCTCAATAAACTTCTGATCCAGTTGAACAGATTCACCTCTTTTTGTGATTCAATGAGTGAGTCAAGGACTCAATCGGTGAATAGATCAGTGAATTAATCGATGAATCCACATCAGTGTGTCTTCATGACTTAACCAACTTAAAGGATCCATTTTTTCTGGTCTTATTTTTAAAACGAACAATGAAACACGATTCTGGATCATGACTTTGCAGCCTGTTTACCATGGCCACCTGTGGATACACAAGTTGGAGAGGTTATTACAAAGTTCTCACATCAAGAATAAAAATTCAAATCAACCGTTCATACGTGACAAAATATTGTATTCCTGTTATTAAGGGGCTTTAGTATAGCTCAGGGGTAAGGCAGACATTTCAGGAACTGATGACCCACCACCATCATGGGGTCAGGAAGGGCATCGTGGTCTAAATCCCCAACGCCTACCCTGGGCTGGACTGGTGACCCGTCCATGGTGTTCATCCATCCCTCCATCATCAACCACTTATCCGAAATCGGGTCACGGGGGAACTGGAGCCTATCTCCGTTCTCATTGGGGGAAAGGCGGGGTACACCCTGTATAGGTCGCCAATCTATGACAGGGTAGAACATTTAGGGGAACAGTGTCTTACTTAAGGACACTTCGACATGCTTCTCTGACGGACTGGGGATCAAATCTGCAACCCTCCGATCGCCAGGCAACCGTTCACACTCGCACTTAGCTCACTGGGGTCCCTTAAAATAAAAGAACAAAGTTCCCTTATGGCTTAACATACAAATACACTCTGAGTGTGCACATTAAGTGCCAAACATGTTCTCGGCAAACAGCTTCAATTTCATTTTAGTGGCTGGTTTTGTATTGACATCCGCCCCCATTTTCTAAGTAGGACAATACTCCAAGATCACTCTTCCACTATTTACAGTCTCCCTGATAAAGTGGTACCTGATATCTATATTCTTGCACATTTGCATGTTTACTGGGTTTCTGGCCAGTGCCATAGTACCCTAGTTGTCTTCGTACACTTTTGTATGTGCATACTTGTATTTGTCTATGCTTCCAAGTAGCTGTTCTAAGTGGATACATTCTTGTGTCGCTGAGGCTAGGGACATATACTCAGCCTCGTATGTAGACAAGGCTACTGTTGGTTGTTTTCTTGTTTTCTATGAGATGAGAGCAGCGGCCCTCTCTCTGAGTGACACAATATCCTGTTGTACTATGGCTGTCTGCTACATCTGATGCCAAGTCAGCATCACAGTACACTTTGAGACCTAGTATCTCCGTCTCATTTCCTTTGAAGCATAATTCCTTTTCTGTAGTACTTTTTAGGTATCTGAACACGTTTAACTGTTTTCCAGTGTTCTTTTGTCGGTTCAGCAACACGCTGGGATAGTTTACTGACCATTAAACTAAGGTCTTGTCGCGTGCAGGTGGACATCCTCAAGCTAAGCTGCGGTTTGGAGACCGTAGTTCCACAGCTCGTCTTGTAGTGTACTACTGTGGAACTATATAACTTTAATATGTATAATATTATCTAAATAGGTCACAGCTTTGGCAAACTGAGCAAATCAACAGGTTTCAGAAATAACCGTCAGCAGCGTGGAACTGTGGAAAGCACCCGATCTCATGCCAGGGTTAACCGAGGAAATCCCCAGAAGGCAGATAGAAGAGACAAAAAGGACACAGGTGCAAGATTAAGTCATGCTAAGCTAGCCATCAGGCACCTAGCTTGACCACAGTAGAAATTACCCATAGGTTTTTTCGCTTACAGGCGAGAATGAGTCATACTTACTGAAAACGCCCATGGACTGCCCATGGGTGTAACTTTGTGCGCTTGAATGTATATAAGCCATAACAGTGTTGAACTAGATCAGATCTCGTCGGAGGGTACTTGGTACCCGAATCGGATCTCCAAGATATCTTGTGCTAATAAAAGTGATTGAACGTTGAAGAAGTTACGACTCATCTCTCATTGCTCACTCTCCATCAACCAATTCGGGGGAACATCTGTTCCAACACTACCTATCAAAAAACACCTGCCCATATCATACAGTGTTCACCACCCTCTCTCCACTGTTCCATTTTGGTGGGGATGTCTCTCGTTTAATCTTCTTTTTCCTTGATAGCCTCCGGAAGTCAGGATATCTAAACTCAGTGCTGTTGTCTGAGCGGATAGACTTTACATCTCCATATGGTGCTATGTCAGCCAAGAATCATTCAGTGGCTTGTACAGTATCACTCTTATACCTTAGAAAATAGACCAATATGGTGCTTGAATAGTCATCTGTGATTGACTTAGCATATGTGTGCCCTTCTATGCTCGGTGTGCGCATGGAACCTGCGAAGTCAGTGCGCACTAGTTCTAAGGGGTTTTTAGCCTTTCACTACATCCTGTAACTTTTGTACATCATCGTAGTTACAACAGCTGAGAATCTCGTGGCAGGTTTTCACATCATGAGACGCACATTGTTTACATTGATCAAGATTCTCTTCAACAGTTGGCAAGTAAAACAAATTTCCATTCTCAGAGATATCAAACCATCTTCGGTAACCATGTGACTGCCCTCTGTCTTGAGGGTGACGGTTGCTCCTCCGTTTCTTGCCCATACCACCAAGAAGTTGTTACGGGGACATGAAGGCACGTACAGTGCCTCTCGGAGGTGAACTGTGTGCTGTCGCCTGGCGTGGTCCTGTAGGCCGATCACCGCCATTCCTCTCCTCTGTGCCATTCCGCTGCACTTGGTGCCGTTGGCTAACTCCACTGAAAAGGACTCAGGCTTTAAACGAGTCATCGAAGCTCTTGAACATTCCGATGTCGTTCACAATATGGGATGTAGCTCCCCGTCCACCATGATACCTGTCATCTTCACGTTGACAGGTGGTCTCTCCTTTCTCACATGGTTGGCCTTGAAGAACTGGCCCTGGTCGGTTGTCTCCTCCATCGCGACTCGTCGGACTCAATCTTGGGTCCCCGTTTTCCTGCATATGGACTCACGGTGTGTTGCTCTTACAGTGCTCTTACACCACACTTTTCTTGAGCACCCTCTAGACGTATGTCCGTTGGTTGCACACCTGTAACATGTAAGGTCTGCATCCTCATTTTTTCTGTTGCCGGTGTGTGTCTTGGTGGTATCTCTACTATGCTTCACGAAGGTCTTCATCACATTATCTGCAGACTCCCCTGGTTTTATCTTCTCCCTCTTCATACATCAGTAGCCTTCTCTAGAAATCTTTGACTGTAACATTATCTTTGTTCTGTGTCACATGTACGGCTAGCGGGTTGAAGGTGTCTGGTAGCCTGGCATATCATGGCTATGGTAAGTCCATCAGTCATGGTCTCACCCCCATCTCTCAGAGCAGTAATGATATTCTCTGCCCTAATCATGGTCTCTCAGTTCCGTCAGGCATGTGATGCGACAACACGGCACCTACTCCATAGGGTGATGCATCACATGACAGTACAATGTCCTTCTCGGGGTCATAGTGCACGAGGACCTCAGCAGACTGCATCATTTCCTTTGACTTGTCAAAAGCAGCTTGCTGTGCTTCACCCCACTGCCACTTTGTGTCTTTTTGTAGCAGTTTGTGTACTGGTGCAAGCACAGTTGAGAGGTTGGGCAGGAACTTGTTATAAAACATGTACTGCAATAACCACAACATACTGGATAACCAATAATGAATGCTATCTGTCCATACTGTATATAATGTACAGATTCCCTACCCTACCCTGTTTAATGTTGTCTAACTACATGTTGTTTCCTGGATGTGATGTCTCTGTACTGTGCTCTACACTGGCTGCTGTTGCACCGCAATTTCCCCCAGTGGGACTAATAAAGGAATATCTTATCTTATCTTATCTTATCTTATCATCCAACCTTTTCCCTCTATCGTTTTCTTCATTCATCAGACCCTCGAAGCACTCCTTCCACCTTTTCAACAAACCTTCCTCATATGTCAGCACATTTCCATTTCTATCCATTATTGGCCTTATCCGTTGCACATCATTCCCAACTTGGATCCTCTGCCTAAACAATCAGTACAATTCACAAAAAAGAGGTGAATCAGTTCAACTGGATCTGAAATTTATTTGGAAACATTTTGTCCCTCACCAGGAGACTTATTCAGTCTCACTGAAGTCTGATCCAGTTGAACTGATTCGCCTCTTTTTTGCAATTTCCATACCTGTATTATTGAGCATGCATCAAGACAATCTGTACAATCGCTTTTCTCCTTCCTTAGTCTCCGACCTCTCTTACAACTCACCATATGTCCTTTCCTTTGCCTTCACCACAACCCTCTTCACTTCACATTGCATCTCATTGTACTCCTTTCTACTTTCTTAATGTCTTTGGCTGTCCCAGTTCATCTTTGCCAATATCTTTCTCTATATACTCTGCTTTACTTTCTCATTCCACCATAAAGTCTCATTTTCTTCCTTCCTCTGTCCAGTTGACACATCAAGTACCTTTCTAGCTTCCTCCCTCTATTTTTGCAGAGGTTGCCCAGCCATCTAGCAAGGCTTCACCAAACCCCAGAGCTTGACTTAACTAAACACTTAACTCCACACAAGTCCTCCTTCTTCAACTTCCACTATTTGATCCTTCCCCCTGGCTTGACTCTTTTCTCTTCTTGATCTCCCAAGTCATCCTACAGACCACTATCTGATGCTGCCCAGCTACTACATACTCCCTTGTCACAACCTTCCAATCTCCAATTCTTTTCAGATTACACTTTCTGCATAAGATATAGTAATAGTACAGCAGTATATAGTATAGTAAGATATAGTAGGGGGTAATTTGGGTGTTGAGTTTTCCCTTTTCTATTTTTGATATCATTCAGTACCTTCCATGTATTCTTTGAGTCGTTTTCATTGTCTTTTAGTAATTTGCTGTCGTAATCTATTTTGCTTCTTCTCATATTTTTGGTCAGTTTGTTTTACAGGTCTTATATTTGTGTTCTGATTCTTTAGTTCTGTCCTTTAAAAATCCTTGATAAGCTTTGTGTTTTTCATGGTCAGATGCTCATCACGTAGGCATTGGTCCCCTTCAGCTTCTTTCCTTAGTGTAGTAACGTAACCTTTTTTTCTGTTTGTAAATCAGATTATTATTGCTGGTTTGTCCTTGTCTTTTCTTGGGAAAGGGTAACATGGTTCAATAAAGTTGTTGTCCACAGAGATGCCATTTTTTGCAAGGAAAGCAGTTACCTTATGCTCCAGAGATTCCATCTCAGCTTTGGAGTGCACCTCTTCCCATTTGGATTTGCCACTGTAGTGCATTAGTGGTGAGTGCGCTCTCTGAATGCCTATGTACCAAGAGATCTCTCTCTCTCTACTATTAATTAATACCCTAATCTAATTACCTAATTTATTCCTTACTCATTAGCTATTACAGCTATTCACCTTACACTAATAATACCTACCATTAGGCTTTTAACTTAATGCAAAGTGTCAATCAAGTGACTGTATAGATAAATGAAATAAATCACCAAATGTATGCAGTTATTGTTAGTGCTTGGTAAAATAAACATTAACCTTTCAAGTTATATTAACCTTTTAATTGTTAAATGACTAACAATATTATCAGCGCAATAAGCTGTGTTGCCTTCAAGGCTTGTATTTTTATCAGACTTTTATGTTGAAGAGAATTCATAAGGCTTTGGTGGATTGCTTCCTGTTAGCCAGCTGTTTGTGGAAGCCAGTTTATCTCTCCCTTTTATCCACCTTGTAAACTTCGCAGATGGAATGATGTGAGTAATTCAGAATTACGCTTATTTAAGTTCATGTTAGGAAAGATATTTACATTACAAAATGTAAATGAATGTGATTGTAGTTAAAAAATATTGTTCGTTTACACGTTTGCATGGAGAAGCTTAATGATAGCAATAGAATGGTGAAATTCGTTTGTGTTCGGTTTTTGTTGCAGTTGCGCAGTTTTGTTGCAGACTCAGTAAACTTTACTAAGGTTTACGAACATATTGGAGTATCATTTTCTGAAGAGTTTAGCTAGTTAGATAGCTGCAGTTCAGACACAGCTAGCGAAGACATCATATAAGCATCAAATTAAATGTCATATATGACCATGAGTCAATATCAACCTTTAGAAATACTTTCACTTTAAATCTGGCTACTCTAAACCCTTTACCTATTGGCTTACACTCAGTGCTGCCTGAAGACATGGGCAAATATACAAAAGAATCACGTTTAAATTATTTACTTGAAAAGGTTTTATATACAAATATAAATTCACATGTAAAAGGTAAAATCAGAATAATTAGTTTTAGCTTCTCAGTTTGTTGTCGATGCACTCAGTCACAATCCAAATATTTAAACCACACTTTCACTTTCAAACCTAAAACTATGCCGGCAAATGTATAAGCTAAATCAAATGATAATGGGTACCCAACCAGTGTCAGCAGAGATATGCACGCCTGTGTCATTGCTGGCGTTCAGTGAAGCTTCAAACAAGATGGCTGCTTCACACCCAAAGCACCACGATAGAAAACAAATGAAAACTTCTACTAATGTGGTGTGGTATCGATGTATCGTTTATAAAGGTGGGAATGCTTACAGTGTGCTTAGACTGAAGACATCATCGGATTGATTGACGAAACGTATCTGAATAAACTTCTGATCCAGTGGAACCGCTTCACCTATTTTGTCATCCCCTTACCTGGATTATTGGGCATCCATCAAGACAAACTTCAACTGGTTGTCCTCCTCACCGTGATAGCGACGCCGTGTCGGCAGTGCTGGAGTGTGGAGACGTCGTCACATCAGTCCACCTAAGTCGTGTTCGGTTCACAAAGACCTTGGTGACGGTGTGTGAACGAGTACCGGGCTGATTACTCTCATGGTAAGTCATTGGGTCCTCCAACTAAGAACTAAGCTCCGTCGGGCTGACTAGCTCGTATCCTCGTCGAAAACTCGGTCTGAGTTTTCGATATCAAACACGTTAAAACACCACAGTTTTACTGTAGAATGTCGTTAAAAGATTCACTGTCCGTTCACCTAAACTTATTCACTACGATATCCATATACGTTGGTGTTCCAAAAACTATATTTTGACTAGCAGTGTGTCAGCAGCGGCTCAGTTGTCTTGCTTTTCCTTTCGCTGGGTTCTCCTCACGTTTACGCTAAGACTTTCGGCTTCCTGTTTCCCCCTGAACTCTGACCCCGACTGGTGATTGGGCCTTACTCCAAAGGAGTGAATTTAAACTAGTATATTTTTCAAATGCATGTAAACATTATTTAAACATTATGAAAATCATGTATTAAAATAAATAAAATAAAAATAAAAATGAAATGAATTTAGGTAACACCCAAATTTCCCACCACTCTTGCATTCTAGTGTCCAGCCTGAAAATATGTTTCTCTTGATTCTCCATTTTGTACAGCAACTGTATAATTGTCTTGTCTTTTTCCTTATCCTGTGTTTTTTAGTTCTTTAATTTCACCTCTTTCAAGACATCTGCCATTTGTTTAGACAGAAAGTAGAGCGATTTTTTTTAATTTCCATAATTTCCTTTTCTATTGTTGAACACTTCTTTGGTGGAGCAATTTATGTTGTTTTTGCGGTTCTTTGTCATTTTGTTCAAAAGAAAATCCAGACTATTTGTCTCACCATGACACAGGAACAGAGAGAGGAGCACACCCTTGTACTAAATCGCTGAAAACACTTTCACTGGTATCTAATGATAAACCAATATCTGTCTGTGTAGAAGTAATCTTTCTTGCTTTAAAGGCTTCATGCACAACACTAGCTGAGTATATTTCACGTATGAAAACACGTTTTGAAGAATTGTGTTAACATTTTTAAAATCAGGTTTCAGAACTTGGAAAAGATCGACCATTCTCTCCGCCATCTTGTTTCATTGTTAAATGATGAAACAACAAATTGGGTTATCGCCCACAATTTTAAACATTGAAATTTCTAAATTGTTAAAATTAGCCCAAAGTAACAGGAATATAAGTGCAATGATTCTTAAATGTTGGCACCATGTCTCCATAATGTGTTAACCTGGGTGTGCTCAGAAAGTTTAAACTGGGTGGGTAGAGCACCCAGCCAAGAAGGAAGCAGTCCCAGTTTTCGGCCAGGTTTCAGTAAATACTAGAGGGTCCAGGCTGAGGGTAGTAGTTGACCTTTCACCTGATTATGTCCCTCACCTGAGAACACGCAATGCCTTCTAGGTGTGGTTTTCAACCATGTATTCAGCTGTTTATGTTTTCTATAGTGATAATACAGAGCTCTACATCTGTCTCAAAGTTTACAGTGAAATATCAAGGAAATTATGGAATATCCTTTGACTTCAACATCAATGACAGGGGTCCATTTCACATGTCAATTAGTTCTAATGTGATGGGGGTTGACATGGGCATAGTTGGGAGGGGGGGACAAAACAAAATAATAATCTCAAATTGAAATGGACATCGTACCATAACCTTACATTACAACCTCAATAAAGAAAAAAAAGTAACACAAATTGAATATTACATGTTCGAAAGGGAATAGGAAGAAATTTAAGTTTATTCCTCCCCATTTTATAATGGGGAGGCTTATAAACATTTGCTATAAAAATGTTGTTTGGTTGAAAAATTCTACTTTTTTCAGATAATCTGAATAGTCTATATTATTCCAATATAACACTCCCTCTTAAGGATCTATGGTATCTGGTATTTGAGGGGCGTGAGATCAGCAGGCAGAACTTTCCTCTGTACTATAGATAAGTCAATGCCTAATTTGCTGTGATCACCAAACACACCAAGGTACCAGGGTTGTTACACTGAATTTGTTTTAAGACTGAATGGGATTCAGTTGACACTGGCCTCTGTGGTACCTTGCTTGCTTGTTTGCTGTGTTGCCTTCAGTGTGGTCATATTCAGTCATCCTCTTGGCAGCAATCTCTGCTGGTAACATTCTCAAGACTCAGAATCAGGAGAAATATTAAGCATCCAGACTCAATGGCAAGGGAGAGATATTAGGCATCTAGTAATGGAAACAAACCTCAGACAAATCTGGCTACAGTGCTTGAAGCATGGCGTAAATCTGGTCAGGGGATTGTGTGCATTGGTCTCTCTATTAGAGAGAGAGAGTGAGTGAGAGAGAGAGAGAGAGAAAGAGAGTTTATCGCCCACAAAAACTCCCTACAATCCCCGATATAGCCTTATTCTCACCCAGCGTGCAGTTAACTCCTAACGCTCCTGAATGGGATGTTTCAAAACCACTGCAAGAAAACTTGATAAATCTGAAGAAAATGTGCACAAGTTTAATCTCTCGACTGCTCAGAGAGAGAGAGAGAGAGAGAGAGAGAGAGAGTATGTCACTGTGAGTGTTACCATGCACTGGATCAGGGAAAACCACTAACAATAGACTGAAGATGGCCTCCAAGGGACCAATTTCTGTCGGTTTTGTAGACTTTGTGGAGGATTTTTTTTCCTTGTTGGTTTTTAATTACATCAAAGGCATTCTTTGAGAGTTTTGCTTGATCTTTGTGGGATTCACTCTTGGCTCAACAAACTTTCACAAAAGGATGAAATGTCAGAAAGTGTTTTGTTAATTTTAGGCCAGGAAATGGCCCTCTCCACTCACTTATCAAGAAATCCTCATACTACATAATCATCATCATCACACAAAAAAAGTATTTATCATTGTTCAAACCTGCAATGAAATTAATGATCTGCATGAACCCATCCCATTGAACAGCTGCAGTACCCAGGGACCAATTCCAGTTCTTTTTCCGATTTCCTTGGTTAGGGGCAGAGGCAGAAGTACTAACCCTCTTTGTCATGAAACCAAAGTCAAATTCCCTGTAGGTGAAAACCTACATGGCCAATTGACCGATTCTGATTTTTTATGGTGGGAGGAAACCAGAGACTCCAGAGGAAACTGATGCAGACACTGGGAACATGCAGACTCCACACAGAGAAGACCTGTGATGGGATTCAAATCTTGGATCTTCTCGCTGTGAGCCAATAGTGCTAACCACTGCACCACTGTGCTGTCCAAGCTTCTTGAAATTGTAAAACACAAGCTGTTTTGTTACCCTTTGGCCAAGGTCACATGTTATCCCAGACCCTCACCTGCACAGAGCTAACATGGACGCCATGGAGGATGTCTCATTACACAAGTTCACTGAGAGGTTGAACACCACCCCCAGCGAGAAAACTCATCT
>OMLC01102676.1:34409-44627 GCA_900302585.1 Regalecus glesne | reverse complement strand
CTCGGATCGATCAGACTAAAATGCAAAAGAATGAGCACAGACCATATCACATACATTATCTTACACAGCATTGAAGGTCCTGGGGAATCGTATTAACATGATATTAAACATGATTAACGTGATAAGTCAAATCGACACATTGCATCACGTGCAATCTCTTGAATAGTTGGTGACCGTGGCTGGAATCCAGCAAAGTGCAAAACCAGTCCATAGTGACATCATGCTGCCTCCAAACCACACACAGGCAGTCCACCTGCCTTGCTGTATAACCAGGGCTGCAGTTGGCCCTGCCTCCCGTACCCTACAGGAGGCCCTGACAGGACTCGCTCTTCAGGGGGAAGCCTCTTGCCTTTGCGATTGGCAACCAGAAATGGGTTCTCTTTAAAGCTGATAGGTTGAGAATCCACAAGGCATTCCTCTTCTTCCTCTTCACCAGTTAAAGATGTTGAAGATGAATTGATGGGTGTCCAGTTGGCTTCTTGGATTGGAAAGGTCATGCTGGGAGAAGCCTGGGTGACATGGAAAAGTCCAGTCTCTGGATTCACACTTGGGCAAGATTGGGGGTCCACAGGGTAAAGGGATTCAGCTGGGTGGCCCACGCCAAAGCCCAAGGGCTCTAAAGGGGCACTGTGGTGGGCCTGTAAGGGGGCCTCCATGGGAGTGGTCTGACTTAGAGTGAGAAAAAACTAGACAGGAGCAGAGGAGAAAAAGATAGCAAAGAAAAAAAGGGGATTTTACAGTAAACCTACACAAGGAATAGAAACACGAAAAAAGGGGGGGATTATGAGATTAAAGTAGGAATAGAAATCAGTGAAAGAAAGAGTGTAAAACAAGAAAGGTTACATACTACAAGCTAGGAAACAGACCAGAGGAGAACATGTGGGGATGACAGGAAGGAGATCTATGCAGAAAGGAAACTGGAAACATATCTAGGTAAGCACAAGCATTTCTGCCTCTCCACCAGACAAGTTTTCACTCAAAATCAAAGCAAGATGTCACAAACCACAGGTGTAAAAATCAAAGACAAGTAAAGTCAAATGATGACCAAATGCACACATCTTAGCTTCCTACTGTACATATGTACTAACTAGACTGTATAAGTTGGACAAACTTGTCAGCCATTAAGTTACTCACAAGATATTATTAATTCTATCCATACCAGACCCTTTTAGAAAAGTGTCTCACTGCCTGTCAAGTGCCAAAACTATCTGTGCTACTAGGGCAATGGTTACATTACCACTGACCAGGCCCCGGACACCAGCCTTAAATAACCCATATTATCAGAACAGACACTCGGGCTCCAAGAGACGTCTTACTTTCAGACTGCGACCCAATGTGCTCCACATGCTGTACTCGGGGGCAGAAGCTGACAGTGTAGACTGTTACTTTGCCTGATCTATATAGCCGATTAAAAAAAAAACAAAAAAAAACTCTACAGTTCTGGACTCTAAAATGCCATGTTTTTATAGATGGCAAAACTTGAAAAAATATCAAAAATGATCAAAATTGCTCCACACTGTCAACCATAAAGAATTTAAAGTGATGTTTATGGTCTATGACATGCCCTGACTTAACTAGTGACAATCAAAATATCATGACTAAGAATAAAACCATTGCATCACATTGTAATGGCGTTAGCTAGTTCTCTGTATGCTGACATAAACTAGTTCAAAGAATGAGGTTCAGTGGGATGGAATGTGAATAAGTACCCTTTTGGCACCAGCACAGAAGACTGTGGAGCAGCTGGGGTCATAGTTTCCGAGTGGAGGGCACATTTGCTAACATGCCAGCAAGCTCAGAGGAACTGCAAAGTCAACCAACCTATAATCCTTTTTAGTGTTATTTATCAAGCGTAAGGATAACAAAAGTCGACAGGATTGGCCGATATTGCACACAAAAATTCTCAAAAGTCGCTGACATGTTTTAAACGATCAACTTTTGATAAAAATAGAATTTACAGGCAGTCTCAAAGGCCTTTTGTGACACAATCCAATTCAGATGGGTGTGATAGAACACACAAATTCCAGCTCTTAAAACACGATGCAGGAACAGCTGTATGTAATATTTAGGTGGATGTCTCAAAGAAACCCAATAGACCAAAGTCTACAACTACAGAAAAATGACCTCTGAGCTTAGGATCCCAAAACACATGCAAGTCTTTTCTTGCGGAATAAAGTAGGTTTACACATACAAACATAAAGAAGCAGGTTAGTAAGAATAATCAAAGTGTTTATTGATGGTTACAATGAGGCATTTAACCCTGAAAATATTTCAACGAGGAGAACTTGTAGTCACTGAAGCTGCAGTATCAAATAGAGGTGATCCTGTCCTTGTTATGCTCAACCTTTTTAAGAACCCTAAAAAGTCTTAATGTACCTCAAACTGATCCAAAATATTGTGTCATGGTTCCTAAGCTTCAATATGTCACACACCAACAAACACTTTGATCAAAATAAGTATAAAGTGCAGAAGTGAGTAATCAAATGCGAGAAATGTAGTGAAATACAAAAGAAAACGAGGATAGGAAAAAAATGTAGCAAACTCCCCTCTGTCTTGCCTCCTCATACTCACTGTAGGATGTTGGCAGGGTTCGATGGACAGTGCGTCAACTCGCAACTTACTCTCTGACTCAGAGCACCCACGTTGAAAACCTTATTTCTTTCAACATTGGCAATACTCTTCTCTCCCTGTATTGGACCCCTCCCAGTCTACACGCCATCCAATTCCAGGCTGGGTCCCCAGTTTAAAATTAGAGGCTGGCTGGGCAGCTAGAAGCCAGCTGTCGTCCCCTGCTCCCCCCACCAACACCTCGTATTATCAGCCTTAGGACTGGGCTGCCACAGCAGTTACTGCCCCTTAGAGCCAGTGCATGGTCACTTTCATTATTCCTCTTCTCTGTATGAGATGTGGGCTGTCCTCCAATGATGTCTTCCGTATGAGTATTAAATTTCCATCCTTTCGATCTTTAGCCAACTTCCATTCATTTATCTGCATTAGCTTCATCTTCGTGTAATTCTTTTTTTGGAAGGTATTTGCTACTGGGCAAACGTCGATTGTTGAGAACAGAGGTCCATCACATTGGATCAGGTCAATGTCTTATAGCCAAAGATTCTTCACTATAGGTGCCAAGTTATCTCAGGAGTTTTAAACTCGGGATAGGAACATTAAAGGAAGTTGAAGGGGTGGCTGCTTGCCACCAGGTGACCAAGTGGTTCCCAGGGAATCAACGGTTGATTCCACATACAGCTCTATTCTGGGCTATGGAAGCCATTTCTGACATAGTCAGGGCATAAATAAAGGCATTTTATAACCCTGGTCAGAGAAATAGAGCTAAGGATATCTTGAAGACTGTTCTGCAAACACCATTTTCAGTGGGGAAATCATAATTTCATAGGTGTGAAAAAATTAAACAGGTTAGGATTTGCTAATCCTCTAACACTATTAGCAGACACTTCAACATGGGATCCATGAATGAAATGGAGGAGGAACCTACCCTGTTCACCTTCTGTAGGCTTGTGGTGGGCAGTGCAGCCAGTGTCTTATAGTCCAGTTTTAGAGTCTCAGTGCCAATACTCTGTAAGGAAAGAAACAGAACCTTGAGGGGAAGTAGGGAACAATATTGAGAAAGAAGCTACCAAAAGTACTATTTGAATGGGAAATTAACTTGTTTTTATATAGCGCATCTAGTCTGACAACCTCTCAAGACACTTTTTGAACTAGTTTTATTATGGGATGTCCTGTTATGCCGTTTTCATATACTATGAGTGGAAAAACAGGAGGGCCATAGCGGAAAGAGCGGATAGCATTAGTGCATATTCAATGCACAGGCATCTTTGATAACCTGTTGGATACCATAAATAAATCATGACATTAAAATATCAATTCAAATTGGGTTTCTTTATTCAACTGAACCCTAAAATTGGGCTAAAAATTATGATAATTTGTTCTGAAATCTGAATTTTTTTTGTGCCTATAAAAAAAATTCAGACAGGTCAGGCTTGTACAGGATTGAATTATTGTAAAATATTATACCCTAAAATACCGTTACAATATCAGTATCTTAGTGTATATTCTGTTGGTAATAACTGCAATTACAGAAACACTCTGATTAAAACAAATCCAGTTTGAACATATTCTAAGGCTAATCCAAACCTGGAAACCAGGTTGAATCATTCCCTGTATATGAGACTGATGCTCGAGAGAGAGATGTCTTCGGAAAAAATGGGGCAGCATTTGTGTAGGATGGTTCAGTTTTATGGGGGTGGGTGAGGTGGGTCTAGACAGTGGCTGTTTTCAGACTTCCATTCCCTCTCATCCAGACAGGGAAATAGTTTGGCTGGGGTGCCATCCTTTGAGGAGTGTCTCACCTCGGTCTCCTCCTCTAGCAGGCGAGTTGCCTCCTCACGCTCCAAGCGCATATGCTCCTTCACCGGGAAAGGGGAGGGTAGGTGGAGTAGAGCAGAGAGGGAAGGACACCCAACCACACAATCACACGGTGATGAGCAAAGACAGGTTGAAATGAAAAAGAGATGGGCGGGGTAATTTACAGTGAAATAAATGAGTGTTAGAAGAGTTAAGAAATGGAGAAAAGGTACAGATATGCGTGGAGATGGGATGATGGTTTGTGGTGAATCCAAACACGCCCAAATCGGATAAGGAAGGAGAAAGATAGAAAACAGGGGAGGAATAGATAGAACCACCACACGTTACTAAGTGCTCTTTTTATTTGTTCTATGAGCAGAAAAAGCATGCAAGGCGAAACAGTCTTGTCAAAGACAACGTCAACACAAGGAAGAGGAACCCTCATCTGCCCAGTAACAGACAGATGTGAACATCTGATATTAAAGCAATTATAGAGCATAAGTCCTGTTTAGCTTAGCTTTTAACTGTCAAGGGCCAAAAGGTAATTTAACTAGCCTTGTTGTGTAACCAGAAACACATCTGACAAGTCATCTGACAGATGGGCGCTTCCTGAAGTAGTGAAAGGTTTTAAGTTTTACTCACAACTTTCTCCATCTCTTCTCTCTCCCACTGTGACGTCTCCCTTGCCATCTCAGACTCCTGCAGTTTGGATATTTTGGAAAGCCATATTTAATAACCGTCCAACTTAACAGAACAACAATTCCAAACCTCTGAAAACCCTGGACACTGGTGCACTGGTGTTAAAGGGTGATGCCATCTGCGTTCTTTTCTGGGTTGGTCAAATAAAAACGCCCACTCAGCCGTTAGCAAAAAGCTGTAACGGGATTTAGTGCTGATGCCCCCCCCCCAGCTACGAACACAGTTCGCTGACAGTGTAAGCATGGAGAGAGAAAACATGTTAAAAGAAAGTACAGAAACCCATTTCAGGTCACACAGGAAAAATCTTTTAGAAGGGCTTAGGAAAATAGCATTTTGATGCTAAAACATATGTACTTCGGCAAAAAAAATATAATTTTGGATTTTAATATATAAGAATCACTTCCGGAAAGCCACAGAATAATAAAAAAAACTTCAAAAACCAACACCAGAAAATGGATCCCTTTTAAGAGAGCTCTGGCAAAGATACTGTATTTAGAATACTACTGTTGAGCTTTCACTGATAGATGCGCTGATGAAAATTGCTTCCAAGTGAAAACCCAGCAACAAAACACTCAAAAATGTATGCATCTTACTGTGTGGAACAACCCTTAATAATCAATTTATTAAATCCCTAAGACCTGTAGCTTCCCCAGAGGAGTAAATCTGGTGTATAACTCGTACAAAATGGATGTAACTAAGGTAATAAGAATTTACCACTTCAATGAATTATGATAAAAGTATCGGAACCTTACTTGCTTTAGTACATACTATATATTGATAATAAATTGGCGACAAGACTTTCTACCAAGTCACGGCATTCTCTAATTTATTCTATAGAACCATTCACATCCCAAAATAAAGTATGACATTGGCTTTTCTATTGTTTAAAGTAAAAGCAAATATATTGTGTTCCAATGTGTCTCTAACCAAAAGTATCTTCATTTCCTATTCGGACAAGCAAATCTTAACATTTTATCAATACCCATTTTAAAAAGGATTTTGGTGGGAACCTTGAGCAAAAGTGATGCACTGAAACTTGACAAAACAATTCCAGAAGAGCAATTAATTTAAAATCATATATTGACAGTAGTCTACCTTCTGTATAATGTCCATCTCCTCTGGGCTCAAATCCCGGTCTATGGAAGAGATGCTCTCCATACTGTTCTTGCGAACAATGCCCGATGCAAATGGGTTGGCAATGATACCAGGGGATGCCTGAAAAGTGAACACTTGTGAAATGAATGGCTGCATTTCAATAGTGCTTTCCTAGTTCATGGACGGTAATAACATGGCAGCATCTCATTTCAGTATGTGTCGCCCCAGTGGGATTGAGGACCACATACAGAGGTCTGTTTCAATATGGGTGACCAACAACTGAAAAAAAAGATTGGGGGAAAAAAAAAAGATCGGCACCAATTTGTGCATTTGATCTATAAATGAGAATGCAACCAATCAAAAGGAATATTTTTTAGAAGATAGGTGGCTTATGTCCTTAACCATTACAGAAAAACAATAGTTGCCTGTTATAGAAATGCTACACATTTACTGATGACTTCTCCAAAAAAAGATGATCAGGCATTTACATATATGATGCTATTGAAATTCAACACATTGCAGAAATCCAGCCTAATCCATAACCATGATGAGCATGGCTTCACACATTAAATAACCCCTCCTTTGACACTAACCGCTAACTACAGTCCATCTGTAACTGACCCCTTGTGGTGTCTCACCTCAACAGTGGCCACATTGCACGGGTCAAATCCGTCACACACCAGCATGACCAGGGTGTCTCCAACAGCACGGAGCACACGCACCGCTTCAGTGTGCGTCATCCCCAGGAGACTGTGGTTGCTGACCTCCAGGATGCGCATTCCGACCTGTAGGCGGCTGTCCCTTGCAGCTGCGCCATTGGAACTGACCTACAATAGCATGAGGCGAAATTAGTTATGATGATTCCACTTTGAGGTTTTATATCGAAATAGATATGATAACATAGACTTGTGAAGAAGTGAAGGTGTAAACATGACCGTAAAGCTCTCTTTATCAAAGGTTCATTGATTGATATCTTTCTTGAGTGTGGGTTTTCTTTACTGATACTTACAATGAAGAGGCTATGCTACATAAAATGAGAGCTCTGACTTCTGTACCTTGGAGATGAAGATGCCCTCATCTGTGGAGTCAAAGGGGTTGCCAGCGTGGCCCTTAGCCCCACCACGAATGCTGATGCCCAGCTTTTCACCAGGCTGCTTCTGTATGACAATCTCCTGTCATGAGATAAACACATGCATCATGTCAATCAAACTCAAGTGGTCCTGTGGGGGAAATTGATCAACATAAAAAAGCAAACAAAAAAACTAACAAAAAACTAGGGCTGAAGGTAAAAATCCATCAGAATCAAACCAATTGGATAATGGAATTTTACAACAGTAGCAAGCAAAGACAATTTTTGAAGGTTTAAATTAAAATGACAGTCCATTCAATAGGTTAATTTGAACTTGTTTGTTTGTGTTGGCTCACCTGCATGCCAGGTGGTGAAGGGTCCCTGCGCACCAACATGCGAATCTCTTGCTTGTTGGCCAGCAGAGCACGCACGGCCTCCTGGTGCGTGGCATGGCGCAGATCAATAGAGTTCACCTCTAATATACGGTCACCTACACGCAACCCACTCTCACATGCAAGGCCATTAGGAATTACCTGAAAACATCGAGTGAAATAGTGAGACATAAAAACAACTGCAGCAAAGGGAGACAATAGGGGAGAAAGTCAGAGAGAGAGAGAGACAGAGACAGAGACCGAGAGAGACGGAGATAAAGAGAGAGAGGGGGGAGGAGATTAACAGTAACAGGTGGCAAACAATGAAAGGATAAACTACAAAGCTCTTTAAAGTTGTACCTTTGAGATGAACACGCCGGGTTCGTTGATGCCAAATGGATGACTGGCATGGTCGCTCCCACCCACAATGCTCAGACCTAGAGGGCCACCAGACTTCATCAATGTCACTTCCTGTTGAGATAAAAAGTACACAACTTGTGGTAAAAGTCTAAAACCATAACATAAGGGAGGGAGTTAGGTAAGCTAAAGTGTCATAGTGCATCTTCTACAGACCATGCCTAATAAAACCCGACTGTGACCCAAATGACATTTAAAGCTGCATTAGGCAATATTTTCAACAATTATAACAGAACATATGACTCCCTGCGATGTGAAAGGATCACTTGTACTTCTAAGTAGGATCAAGAATCAACACCGTGCAGTGTAGTTTTCATTAACCTGAGACAGGCCTTGCCTTGCATTCACTTTCATGCAAATCACAAGTTGAGAACACTTCTCATATCTGTCTTTGAGCTTAACTCTAGATTTCCTTCTCATCTTATAACAATAATAATAATGATTCCCTTATCAGTCCCGCAAGGGGAAATTTGGATTTCTCTGCATTTTTGACCCAACCTATTGTATAGGAGCAGTGAGCTGCAAACATATGGCACTCGGGGAGCAGTTAGGGGTTAAGTGTCTTGCTCAAGGACACCTTGACATGCTGTATGCAGGACCGGGGATCAATCCTGCAACCTTCCGATTACCAGACAACCGCTCTACCCACTGAGCTATGCTATTTTATGAGTAACACGAGTGATTTAATCTATGGTTTTATAGCAGGGGAAGAGGTGCCATCTTCGGGCCCAGTAAACTGAAAAGGAAGGTAAATACTGGGGGTAATGAATAATGTCAAATGCGGTGTTGATTCTCATTAGGATTGGCAGAAGAGGGAGTAGTAAGATTCACCATTAAAATTGAAAAAAAATCCCTTAATGGAGCTTTAAACTTGCTTGTTTTGTACAGAGTCTTCATTGTCTATCTATATCAGACAATTCTATTGCATGCACAGAACAACATTGTTCACAGACCTAGGTACCTATGATATAACAGGCAAGGACAGTTTTGCATTCCACAGCATTTCGCTTTGAATAGCTGAAACTGGTAGTGCACATCATTAGAATGCTACTAAACCTTCATACCATGCACCATCTTCTGTGGGGCTGGATAGCATTTAGGATAAAAAAGTCAAATGAATAGATATCAATACTAATACTCCACTGATACTTCTGTAACATGTTCCGCCGTTAATAATCATCCCTCTCCCTCTCCCAGGGATCTCACCTCAATAGGATACTCATCCTCCAGCTGGCTCAGGTGGTTTCCATGTGGGGACAGGCGCTCATCTGTGGGGTCCTCTTGGTCTGGTGAATCGGAAGGCTCTGGTGGTGGTGGGGAGTGGGCCCGGCCCCGGGAAAGAGCCGGAGAGCCCCCTGGAGCAGCCTGATCTCGCTCCACCAGGAGGGCGATGGTGGGGGAGGTGCCGGTAAGCAGTGCTACTGCCTGATCATGCCTGGCCTCTGTCATGTCTACACCATTGATCTAGATCGACAGCAAAACCAACCAGGGGAGGGAGTCAGCTCAATGAGACATGAGACTCTCCCAAAACTGGAAAACCAATACTACACCACGATCCCTTGGGGACCAAGAGCATGGCAGAAACAACTGTTCCTTCAACAAGCCGTGTGTTGTTTGCTGCCGCAGCAGATGTGTCTAATTACAAAGTGTGTACGAATTAAACCCATTTCAAAATACACAAGAATGTATCCAAGATATCATTTTGATTTGCCTTGTTATATTCATATTTCTACAATGAAATACCAGCACTCCTACACAATGGGTGCATGACCAGAGTGAGTAGTGTTACATGGAAAAATGACCCAACACCTAACAGAGCAAGAGAAAAAGGCACAGAGAGGAAGGCAGAGAAGTTAAGGGAGGCCATCCTGTGAGACCTAGGGCTGGGAAGCATCTGACCAACTTTATCATAACTGCTGTTAAAACCAGCATATTAGAGCATGGTCCCATCTCTTAACTATAACACTCTGACATTTTGAGAACAGGGCTTCTTGCTTTTGCTTACTTAAAATCAGTGGCAACATTCGTCATGGCCAAAGAGTCTGATCTTAAATTGACAAAGGCAAGCTAGGGTGTCCTTAGTAAATTGTATCACTGTACTGTCCATCAATGGAAAAATATGATGTCTTTGCTTTGGTCAATATGTGATAAGTCTTCAGGGCCCTGAGCTGGTTGAGGGGTCTGAGTACCAGAGAAAATTATATA
>OMLC01102676.1:11597-34389 GCA_900302585.1 Regalecus glesne | reverse complement strand
AACATTATATATATATATATATATATATATAAACAATCAGTCCTCTGGTCCCAAGTGACACACAGAGGTCAGCACTGACCTGACAGTACCAGCTCTTACCATTGGCTGATATACTACTGCAGCTGCTGCTATGGTAAAGCATGCAGTTACCATGTCAGCAGGCCCACAGGCTCCGCCCACAGCACACCATCCCAACACCACCCCCAATCATCCAACAGGCAAAAAACATTAGTGAGCATGCAGGGAGAGATTAAGAGTTAGAGAGAGAGAGAGAGAGAGAGAGAGATTGAAGGGGTACAAAGGGAGGACAGAGGTGAGGAGAGCGAGAGATGAAGATAAATGGGTAGAAAAATAGACAAGTTGACAGAGCGTGTAAATATGCAGAGAAACATAAAATGCATGAGAACGCACAACAAACATAAAGAGTGTGAACCCCCCAAAAAACTTGGAGGATCATTCTGGAAGCTGTTCAAGGAGTCCGAGGAATCAGGGTTTGCAAATAAGAAAGAAAAATTGGTTATGATTCCAAGAGCATAAAGATCAACAAGCTAAGAGTAGTTGATAAAGACATGGCAGGGCTCAGTTCAACTTTGTTCATACAGGGGAAAGGATTCAAGACTTCTCAGGATGGTTTCTTTTAAACAGTCAAGTTTATCTTCCTAATTCAAGGATTAAAGTTACATAAAGTTTGCAGGAATATGACTGACTGGAGATGCATGCTGCTCAGGGTTGTCAATAGGTTGTTGGGCGGGAGAGTAATGAGTGTAAATCAAGAGAGACATAGTCATCATGCAGGGCCCCCTCAGTAGTGACACATTCCAGCTCAAGTTTCTTTTTTTAAAGTTTGATTCTTCCAAATGGACTACAATACATTAAGTAAATGAAAGGTCAGTTTTGAATACTACAGAAGTATAGTTTCTCAGCTGATGTATGTGATGTGTGTAAATTCTAGTTAGATGAGGTAATTTTCTGCATCTAGAAAATAAGGATTCCGGTCCAACTTGGTCTGAATGGTTCTTGACGAGACTTAACTTGTCTCTTAGAATCACAAAGTAGTTTTAAATGATCAAAGGTCAAGCTCATCTACCCTACAGCAAAGATTGCATCAAAAAATAAGGGAGGGTCATTTCCATTGTTTCCTTTACATCTGTTGAGCTGAGACAGCTTCCTCCATAGCTGGATAAACTACTCCACAGTGAGACAAAAGTAAAACAATGAATAGCAAGAAGCTTCATGTACTTTCATCAAGCTGTCCGTCCAATATACAGTGAGTTCCTGCTGAAGTAGGAGAAGTGAAAAAGTTATGAAATGTCTCCATATATATATATATATATATAGATATAGCAAAAAATGGCCAAGACTCACAGACATCACCCTGTCTCCTACACGTAGTGTGCTGTCTCGGTGGGCTGCCCCACCCTCGGCGATTCGTGAAATGTAGATTCCCTAAAAAAGCAGAGATGCAGGTTAAATGCAATCAGTTTATAAACGTATCAAGATAATAGGATCAGTAGAGTACTACTCCTTCGATATAACCTCAAGTCCGCCAGTCGGATTTAGAGTAGCAGATCAGATGCCACCAAAGTAATGCTATTAGAATTGGCATAATTAATAAGAGGGACCAAAGTTCTTCCATAAATCTCCTCTACCTTTATATTAAACAAAGCAAATGGTGTGGTGCAACAGGGGACAATGCAATGATGAAATAGTCTACCAACTCTGGGGTTACCAAACGGCCATGAGGGACATTGCACAGTGACAATCTGAGAAAGGCAACCCAAATATAGAACTACTTTGTTCAAACCCTTTAATGCTGGTGGGGTTTATTAAAGGCAGTTGTGACTTGCGAGAGTCATAGAGACATTAGCAAAACAAGCAAACACTCCCCCACCGATTAATCCTAATACAATTTAGCCTTGATGAAAAAATGACATATCAAATCACCTAAAATTAATTCCACATCTAATGAAGCAAAATCAGAGACCAATGGCAAAAGCAGCTCATTAGAGAGCACACCCCAGGAGAATTATTGTCTCTTTTGCTGTAATGGAAAATGCATATATTTTCTAAGTGACCAAAGGAAACTTCGCGGTCTGAAGTTAAGCTGGCTTGCTCACCAAAGCATAAATGCCCGTGTAAACAGGTACACACAAAGTTGACTGTGCTACCTCTGCAGATCAAGTGACAACCAAGCAATAACTGATAGTAACTGCACCCATTTCAGAGACAAGGAAGACCAGCAAGAGTTACTGACCTGCCTAAATCATAAGCTTTATGCGTTCTTTCCCCTTGTCCAGGTTTCTTGAGCTGTGCTTGTTTGAATGCGGTATTGCAAATATTCACCTCATTCCTTCCCTTCTAACCCTTCCTATTCTAATTACAGAGGGCCGATCGAGTTTCAAAGCCCGCTATTCATATCTCCGTTTCCTTGGTGATGGCCGTAAACGTCAAGCCAGAATAGATGCTGTGAAAAAAGACGGCTCCATGAGGCCAAGAAATAAAACGCTAATCCTAACCCTCTGCAAATGCTGGCTTTACTTCTCATATTTAATGCATTGGATATCTCTAGTGTGCCATAGACTGATTGTATGATAGATTATGTATTTGTTTAAGCATTAGATAATCATGAAATACACATCAAATCCTTCCCCATACATAACCCCCTTAAATAAACACACTTTGTTTTTGTGTGTGTGTGTCCAACTTGGTACGTTTGATAGGCTTTCTACTTCCTAGATGAGGCCTATTCTCTCAGGCCACGGTAAGAGGAAGGAAAACCTGACACCGTGTGCACCAAGGTGATTACTGGAAGGGTGAGCAAATTAAATATGTAACAGGGTGGTGACTGAAGCTCTTCATTCTACTCATGCCCTTGCAATTTCAGATCTTTCAAAAATAGAGCAAAAAAAAAAAAGTTTTAGTGGTTAGCAAGGGAGTGTTCTTTTTTCTCTGCCCTCCTATGCACCGAGGTCAGAAATTCACCTGCAGAATGGTGTACCCATGGAGTGGGTAGAAATCTACCATCTTGCCCACTGACACTTCAGTAGAAAAGGCTACTGGGCCCTTGAAACCCAATTCAAACTCCGAAATTAAGTATTCATGTCACCTGATCTGCATGTGTGTGTGTGTGTCTCACCGTGTCCCCTGTGCGATACGGTGTGGAGCCTTTGCCTCCAGCAATGCTGAAGCCCAGTCCTTTGTCATTGCGGACCAAACAGGTGGAGAGCCGTTGCCTGGGCCCACTGGGACTGGGCTCTACACAGAAAGGCAGGCCACTGCTGCGTCTCTCACGGGGGAAGTAGTCATCCTCCGGCCTCAGGGGTGTGGTGGTGATGGCATTCTCTGGCTCCACCATGCGTTCACGCAGCACTGTCATGGAAACAGTGGCCCCAGAGCTGCGGAGAGCCTCTACTGCTGTGTGATGCTCGGCTCCGTGGAGGTCTACACCATTCACCTGAAGTGGAAATATTGACCTTAGATGTCCTCAAATGTGGATTCCTTAGCTTTTCTAATGACATATCGCAACAATTCAAATACGCGTTTCTCATAATCTTGTGTTAGAATATCCATCTTTCCATCTCACAGGGACTATCGAGATTCCAGATCTGAATACCATTGTCTAAAAGTAGTTTATGATTAGTTAAACCTTATACTTGGGATATAAAAAGTCAGAAATGCAATGTAAAAGTATATAACTAGAATGATCAGGGGGACGGCATAGCTCAGTGTGTAGAGTGGTTGTCTGGCAATCAGAAGATGTAGAAGTGTCCTTGAGCAAAACACTGTTCCCTAGCCTGCTCTACCCTGTGATAAACTGGTGAACTGTACAGGGTGTGTCCCCGCCTCTCACCCAATGAGGACTCCCCATTACCCGATTTCAGATAAGCGGTTGACAATGGATGGATAGAATGTTCAGTTGGCGATCTAAAAAACGAACTAAGTGATTATAAAGCAAACCATAAAGAAATCCCGACAACTTTCAAAAATTTTGTTTTCAGGTTTTTTTCTTGGTAACATCTATTCTTTTGAGTTTTCTTACAGCATAGGAACTATATTTAATGAAAAAGTAGAAAGTAGAGTACAAAGAGCGACAGGGACAGACATCTGCTCACCATCATTTGACCAGTGTTGGACATGCACATACAAGGCTTTACCTCTAGGAGCTTGTCTCCCACTTTGACGCCTGCTCTGGCTGCAGGGCCCTCTTCAGACACCCTGGAAATGAAGATTCCCTATACCAGGACAAAGCAAGTAAACTCTCTGAATCTATAATTTCCAACATCCCTGGGATAAGAAAGCAAACGGAAAAACAAATCAACAATGGCCATCTGGCATCATTTTACCTCGTCGTCCCCTTTGTAGGGTGTTGATCCCTTCCCTCCAGCAATGCTGATACCCAGGCCGCCTGTCTGCCGTAAGATGGTCAGTGTGTACTGCAAGTTGAGGAGAGAGACGAGTCAACTGGACTGGTAGTGAAAGCCCCACTGTGACACCCCTTTTCTCCAGTCAGATTAGGAGGGAGCGCAGCCCACAACGCTCCAATTACTTTAGAAGCTTGTCTTTAAACGTTTTCAACTTTTTTTTTCTCCAAGAGCTCAATGTGCTGATAGCCGTATATGGATAAAGCTTCAAATTATTTTCAAATGCTGGACTTCATTGAGGCACAAGTTGTGAGTGCGCTCCCTCTTTCCCCTAGATGTGGGAGCCAATCTGTCAAGAGTAGCAAGAGACAGACAGGTTATGGCTTGAAATGTATGGAGGCTATTCTAAATTAATGTGCAATTTGGATTAATTTGTGTTGCTATGTCATTTAAAATAAACAATTTTATTTAAATGGAGCTGAAATACAGCCAGTCTAAAGAAACTAAAGTTGGTGCCAAATAACTTAATCTCATTGTGATATAAGCTACTTAACTGACATTAGTTTGAGAACATGCATCGGAAAACCCCTCGCTGTCTGAAGCCATTTTAACAGAACATCCAGTGGTTAATCTCAAACTGAACATATGCACAGTGTGTTTTCTGTATGTGTTGTGGGGAAAAACACCAAATACTACCACAGCAATGCAGACTGAATATATGTGTGCCGTTTGCGCAAAAGCCATGCAGAACGGAAAGATGGGAGAGAGGTAAGAAGGTTGGCAGAGATCACAGAGGAACAGGGGTATAGTGGTAGTCTGGCCACAGGGAGAAGGCTCCAAGGTCTTTGTAGTAGTGCAGAGACCCCAGCATCTTTAATAACCAGATTCTATGTATTCACTGGAACATTTTTGGATATATCTTCAGCTGACATTAAAGATGCACAAAAAATGTCATTACTGTAATTTTCCATAAGTATATTCATCAATGATCTAGTGAATCATTAAAATACACAATAAAAACCAGATTATAGAAAATATACAAAATATAGAAACTGAGGAGAGATCTGGTACAGCTTTCAACCAGATTTCAAGGAGGGCCAACAGTATGTAAATTTTAATTTCCACTCAACTCTACAACATCATCAATTAGTGGCAGGGGAACTAACAACAGGATTAAGCTGTGGTAGTGAATTGTAACCTAAATAATCTTGTGCCTCCATGGCACATGTCTCAGAAACACTGCCTTAATACAAGAATGGAAAAGTCACATAAGGTTAAACTACCTGGGAAATCTTGGTCAGTAAGCCACTTTGCCTGCTGCGCCCCCCCCATAGAAAAGAGCTAATCAATTTCTACCTGTACACTTTACTAAGTCTTTACAATAATAAATTTAAGAGAAAAGCAAATTCATTTTCAAATAAAGGCCAGTTTCTGCCTGTCAATAGAAAAAGCAGAGGGGAATGGGACGCCATGAGTCATTGGCTTCGTTTCAATTAATAAGACTCAACAAACCCCAGTGATATTAGAGTTGTATGTGCATTATATTAAACGGAAAGATTACAAAACAAACCTTTATGAGGTCCAGATCTATTAAAAGATAAACCTCAAAAATTAATGGAAAAACTAGCTAAAAGAAAAAAACATATTCTACTGGTAAAATATCTGAAGCGGAAGGTGAATGTGGGAAACCACCACTAAAGCAAGTGGGGGGGGGAGTTCCTGTCCAATTTCTTATACAAATTGCAATTTGGATTAGGAATCTATTAAATAACCATTTCCTGGGTATTAAAATGGTATACCAGAATGGGAGCACGTTAAACACCGTTAAATCGATCTATAGTACATGGTTCTTAAAACGCCCATGTTGACATTCAGAAATTGTAGCCAAAAGCTGCAATGAGGAGTTTTGGATTCTGGTTGACTTTGATGAATGCTGTGGATAAAAATGGTAGTGCTTTATGTGAAAAATTCATATTATTGCAAAGATTTACATTCACCTTATTTAGCATTGTTAGCTGAATGAGATATGGCAGGGTATTTGGGCAAAACAAAGCCAAAAAACAAACCAGCTATTTGAAAGAAATACAGAGATGAGGCAACACTTCTCTTATTATGGCTCTGTGTACAATAAAGCATTTCATCAGATTTGACAGTGAATCTGATCTGGAGACTGGCACGAATGATCATCATTAATATCTAATCCTCTTGCTGATGGTGTTAGTTATGTCAGTCTTGTAGAGGGATCAACATTAAAGTGAGTGATAAATAATCAGTGAGGAACTCCTCATAGCAGCTTTAAAAGAATAATGAAGGAATTAATCCATAATGAAGGGGCATTGTTTCACTATGGTATATAATACTGTAAAGACATTGGGATTTTCCTCCAAATATATTTCATATAACATTGTACAGTATATGAATCCAGCTTCAAGTTGTTTTCAAATGCTGGACTTCATTGATAAAAACAGACAATACGAGGTTATAAAACATAATTAGATCGTTCATATAACTATGTTATATTTCCTTTACACACTCGGTGTATGTGAATGGTCCATTGTTGAGGGTTAAGGGCAGCTTCTTCTGTTCTGTTTGGCAGCTACATTCCTAAGATCTCCTATAGTGTCTGACCTGAAATACTCGAGCATGGATAGCTGCTGCAGACTTTCATTGTCACAGGACAAGCAGTCCTTTAAATACAGGGTGACAGGCTGCGGAAGAGAATGAGAAGCCAAAAAAAGAGAAGCAGAGGGAGAACACAGTAGGAGAAGGCGTAGCATGGTAGAACCTGATAGTAAGGTAGGACATCAGGAAACCAATTCTTTTTTATTCTGAGGAAATCCAGTCTTCTTTGGACAACATAAAATTAAGTTTGCCCTGACACTTCCAATTTTCATTAAGTTGTAGTATTTTGGAGAGAACTGAGGGAGGTTGAGGGTAACAATACACATTCCTGAAGATAATGGAATGCATATTGTGGGTGAGGCATTATTATTATGTATGCCCAGGACCATGCCCTTTATGGAAAGCAAATTAGGAAGACTTCTTTTTTTCTTAGCAAAATCCCTTTACATGGATTTCCCACATTTGAAAAAAACCACAGTCTGTGACTTTTTATCTGTTCCAACAGTACATGTTTCAAACAGCATTACAACTCTATCTGTACAGATATGAAGATATAAAGACAAATTTGCAATGGAATAACAAAAGACAGAATCCCTGCATCCTGGTTCTACCATGCTGATCATCTGTGGAGTGAGGTATGGTGAGCATGTCCCTAGTGATTGGCTTGGATTAATCTTGAATTTCTGTGGGTTTTTGTCCCCCCCTCTAAGAACAGGTGGGTGGATGGGTGGGTGAGTTGGGAAGGGAGATAGAGAGAGAGAGAAAGAGAGGGAGAGAGAGACTGGATGGGAAAGAGTAGGTACAGACCTCTTCCTCCTCAATTCGAGCAGGTTCAATCAGCAGATTATTGACTTGATCAAATGACACCCCCTGTTAGGACAGGAACCAGCGAAAAGCATGCGGATTAGTGAGGCCAAAAATAAAAATATGCACACACGCAGACTTACAAAACAAACAAAAACTGATGTATAAACACACACACACACACAAACACACACGCGCGCTTTCAATTGATATCATCACATACGTAGGACCAAACGCACACTGTTCCCTGCTTTGGGGTTTTCTTGACTTCAGTCTCTTGCAGTGGGGCTACACTGAAGCAAACACAGACACATATACACAGGCAGACACACACGCACACAACCCTGGCCACCAGAAGCAAATGCAGAGGCAGAGGTGGAAAGATGAGACCTGGGGAACTGTACTTAAGCAGAAAACCCACAGGGAGAGGTGGACCACCCCCCAAAAAAGTACAAAATGTTGCCCAACCAGAGAAAGCCTGGTGCCAACAGCACCACCAGAACATGCAAAAGAACAGTGCAAGAAAAAAAGCTGCGATTTAACAAGCGGGTCTGCATATTAATGTCAGTGACATATTAGGAAGATTTTACAGACCTGAATGACAAAAAAAGATCAGACTGAATAAATGAAACTGACTAAAGTTAATTAGGATGTACTATCTGACATTATCTAACCGTCCATATGCCAAAGACAGACATCTACAGGATTCATCTTTTACAAGGCACTGATGATGGAAAAGGATTAAAAAAGGTCCAAGAGAAAAACAATATGCAAAAAGTAATTTAAAAGATATAAAAATAAAACCTCAAAATTTGATCAGCGCAAACCATGAGGGAGTCTTCCAGATGGTATTCTGCTCTTGAAACACAACTAACTTTACAGATAGGCCAACATGAAAATACCACAACTCTTTTGGATCTCAACATTCCAGCTCTGCCAGTGAGTGTTCTGGTAAACCCGAAGGCAGTCACACAGGCAAGCACACATCCACGCTCACCAAAACAAATTCTTTCATTTCATGAGTATTAGGTTTAAGATTTAGCAGGGCCCCTGATCCTTCATAATTTGAGTGTACAGTTATTTTATTGAAATAACTTAGCTTTCAAGTCTATTTGATTTAAAAAAAAAGAAATCTTACTTTATACATCAATTCATGTTTTCTTGTGGGGACAAGATGCAACATTATGTAGGACCAGGAGATGTAGTTGAGCCTTGATTGAAATGCCCGAGATTCCCCATTTAGCACAAACAAAATTAAAAAATGTTGAAAGGTAGCCAATCACTGCTGATCAATGTGAAGATTTTTGTTCATCAGCTGTGTTTCACGAGCAATCTTCACTCGTTTGACACAGACATACACTCACACAAAGTTATAAGGGCATGTGGGTGAAAAGTTCATTAGCAGATAAAAATCAGGAGACAGTAAATGATATGGTGAGAAGCGTAATACTGGGCAGAGGGAGTGTGTAGGGCAGAGGGAGTGTATAGGAAGAGGAACTGGGCTCGAGCTCATTCTGCAGCTGGGGGGCAGATAAAGCATTATCATTTGACATCAATGTAGAGTTCATTCCCTGGTGTATTGGTTATCAGCAAAGAGATCAGCACAAGGGTTTATCTTGATCTTAAAGCTGGGATAAAATGGGTTTTTTATGGTGTCATTTGTAAAGATTCTATTATAATCTTTCAGCATATTGTAATTCAAGTGGTGTGAGAGATAACTAGACTTCTTCCACCACCTCTTTGTTCTGTATTTAGAAAAGAAATCTAGCCTAGGACAAAAGATCTTAGCCAATCACAGGTAATTTCAGAGGCATTCTTATTGGCTGTTCCATAAATGCAGATGTGCATGTATGCAATCAATTCACATCTGCCCCTCCTTGCTGATCGCTTGTGGTTATAACCCTAACCCTAAAAATCCAACTCGAAAAGGATGCTTCACATAAGCATCAGTGTAATGAAGAGATTCACGGAAAAAAATATGCCTTTAGATTATCAGCTATGATACAAGTTTCATGAGGCTTACTTTGACATTTGCTGGTAATACAGGAGTGTAAGGGACTGGAGAGCAATGCAGGTAATTTGGTGGGAGGGACTAAGAGGAGTAATACGATGCCACAGAGAGGTGGAAGGATTTGCATTAGAAAGTTGAATGTTATCTACTGCAGCTTTAACATGAACCAAAAACAAAGAAACATTAGAAAAAACTAGTCTAATATTACCAATGAGTACCACAGATCATTTCTACAGCACAGTAAAATCTCTCATGCTAGACACCTGCTGCTGGTATTGCATATCTAAATGTGATGCAGGGTTTTGGGGGGTGGGGGTCAGTCATTATAAATTCATGTATGTAGACACTTGTTTGAGGACCTCTTTTCTGTGCAGGGGGGACAGAGAAGAAAAAGGCCAAGCTTCAAGGATGATATTATAAGAGAAGGCTATTTTTCCTGAATTAGCCAAAACCCCAAATCAGTTCTCAACAACCATCTCATCAATTTGTAACACAAGGCCAGAGGCACAGAGGTACACGGCTCTGCATGCAATGCCTTATCTCTTTAAACAGCAGTCTACTCCACATTGAATGCAAGTTGCAAGGTGACAGGTGGCTTCTATACATGTTAAGAGTTTACATAGAAGCAGAGAGCAAAGCTATTGCTAATATTCTCATGGCACAGACAATGACCTTGAAGAATATAGACACAGTAAACAGACTGAATTGTTGCATGACATGCTGATTATATATATTTTTGTTTTGAATAGAATGCAATAAATACCAAAATGTCACTGTATTTGTAGTGTACTTATGAACTGCATATGAGGTTCCATTGTCACTGTTCTCATTTCAAACACAACTTAAGTGACACTTGCAATATTGATGCACACTAAACAAGACAAGCTGCTTTGCATTCACTGTATTTGACATGTTATTTACAATCAGAAGTATAACCAGTGTGTCAGCAGCTAATGCCTGATCCAAAGAGCCCACCCTCCCAGCTCCCCTGGCCATCACCATTACCTTGACTTGGCTGGAGTTGACCTGGAGATGCCGGCTGTCCTCCAGCCCCGGCCCTTCCATTCTAAGGTGCCTCCGAGGGGTAAGATTACTCTCCTCTTCCTCCTCATCCTCATCCTCCTCCTGGTTGTCTGTAACAACCTGGGATGCAGGGCTGAGACCGTCGGGGCTGAAGCCCTGCAGCAGTGCAGCCACAGCCTCAGGTTTGGGCAGCTTGGTGATCTTGAAGTGCTTCTTGTAGTGTGGTGTGTCCTTACGGATCAGTCGCTGCTTCTCCACTTGGAAAACAGGCTGCTCATCCTCCTCATTGCTCCTCTCGCCATCATCCTCATCATCCTCATCCTCCATGCGGATGATGGGCTCCTCCGCAAAGTGCACAGTGGGCTGGAGTGAGTCAGGGTCCAGAAAGACAGCAGGGGTGTAAGAAAAATAGAGAGGAAGGAGGGACACAAGCCACCAAACTGATTGATATTTCCTATTTTATTAAATGCAAATCTTTATCTCATTGAATATACCCATGATCCACTCAACATTGCAAGACTGTAACAACATAAATGCCGAGTCAGCATATGACCTGATCATGAAATTCACATGCGATGGAAGGAAACGAGAAAATAGTCATATGCTGAGAATATCACATTGGAAGATAAGGCAAACTTATGAATAATCACCTCAATGTACTCCACTTCCATCTCATCCAGCTCCTCTTCCTCTTGGGGAGAGTGTCTGTCTATTAGTACCTCCCCCTGAGTGGCTGCAGTTGTGGCAATCCCGTCTTCGTGGGAGTTGGCTGACACTGTGCTGTTGGAGACCTGGGAATCATGGCTCTGACTGGAAAGGTCACTCAGCCGCTTCTCCTGCAACCAATCAATCTTTTTTTTTATCCCATCTCCATCAGTAGTTGATGTTGCAACATTGCAGTGCAATATTCTCTGTGCATAGTAGTGACTAATTATGTCAAGGACAGGAAACTAACTTTTTTTCTTAGGTCCTCAAAACATTAGCAGGTATAATTCAGTTTACAACAAACCATATTCTCTTAGTGTTAAACCAGACTTAAGAACAGATTAATAGCACCTAATGAAAGCTTATTACCAAGCAGAGTGTCCGGGATATCAATACTTATCAGCTAGAGATTGCATCATATGGCTGGTTGGTAAAGTTATCAACTCTCCTCTATGGCACACCCCACATAATAGTTTACATATATTACATACATTATACAGCAGGATGCGTGTGCTGTAGTACCTGTTGGTCAGGAGACTCAGCCTCTCCATCAGGTCGAGATGTGTAGACCTCGTTCCTCCTCTCCTCAATCACCTTCTTCATAACCTTCAGCTCACTGGGATGTGGTGTGGCTCTGCGCTGAAGCCCCTGAGGTAGATAAAATTAGAAGGGGATTTTTTTTTCCGGCAACAGGTGTGTAAGTTTAAAAGGCAAACTATAAAATCATTGAAAACGTAGTCATGACATGCAGGTGAAGGCAGAAGATTGTGAAACGATTTTATGGTATAAGACATAAATCAGATTCCTCCTATTCAGTGCTACTAAAGCTGAGGCACAATTTAAATCAGGATTGGAATGCATATCCATTCACTAAATTATAGACTTATACAGACTTGTGCATCAATGCTTAAAAAAACAATTCCCAAGTCTGTTACAAATGATAACATGGCAGAACAAACGAGGTTTGTTTCACCAAGATTTTTCAAGACCATTATATGCTCAAATGGATGCTACAATTTTAAACTGGGTTTAGATTGAACATTCTAAATGAATTTCAAAGACAAAATTAAAGACAGGATAGAACTTTGTAGGAGCACCCCAAACAAGGAGAGACAGAGAGGAAAAAAGCAGATCTTCACCCTGGACTCAGCGGCAGCGTCATCATCCTCCTCCTCAGCCTTTGTCTCTTCCTGGAACTGTATGACTGACACTCTATTCAGGTTACTGTCTGTCCAGCTGTCATCCACACTGTTTTGAAGAAGGTTCTCTATGGGATGGATGGATAGATTGATGGAGTGCGAGGAGATCAGATTGTGATATAATACAGGCAGTATAACTATTGTGGGAATTCTGTGAAAACTATAATTACAAATAAACAGCAGTCCCATAACGAATTTGCAGTTGGTACAAACATCCACAACTGGCATAATCAGTGTCAGACATTACAAACTGCAACTTTCTTTCTGTTTGATATTCACCATTTTCCAGTTATACACAAATTAAGCGAAAAGACCATGGGCTAGACTGAGGATGATTTTTGGGGATTAGCAAAATTCTTTGAAAAACTTTTCATCATGTCACTGTCTGATCCAAGTCAACCATAGATGTGAGTCACATGTATCCATTGTTGACTTGGATCAGGCAGTGACAGAGAGAACAGTGTTGGTTGAGTGAGCTAGAGTGAATGAAGACAGAAGAGTGGCGGTAGTGAAATAAATGTGTTCATCACTGCAACCACAACTGGTTCTTGATTATATAGTCATTAACTGTGCCATAAACAATTGAGGCTGATACGCCTGGACAGATCACAAACACATAATCACATAATAAATACATAACAAAAACTGATGGTGAGGCGTAAAAGTGTCAGCTACCCAGGCTGGGGGAAGGCTGCTGGGGCAGTAAGTAGCAGGTTAGCACTTTCTCTCCTGTCTGCTCGTCATCCTCCGTCTGGAACTTGAGCATAGGTTGAGACTGGTTTTCTGCCAGCCACATGGCCTTCAGGTTGAGGTTGGCCAGGGCAAAAGGGAGGTTTTGTAATCTGAACAGTGGGAAAAGGAAAGACCAGAAAAGAGGAATTCTAAAGGCAGTATTTCAGAAAATGACATGTGAACACAGGATGTCTAGATAGGTATATCTCACAACTTTTATAAACAAGTTTGGAGATGACAAGTTTGCCTTGTCAAAGTTTTAAAAATATGGCAATCAAAGCCATTATTTTAGATTTGGTTGTCGACTCCATTCATTACAGGTCATTGTGCAGTAACAGTTATGGCTGTTTAGTTACCTATTTCCCGCCACATCCAGCACGTGCAGCTCAGTGGCATCTGCCAGCTCAGCAGGCAGTTTGGCCAGGCGGTTATCTCTCAATGAGAGAACATTAAGGCTGGCACAGCCGCCAAGCTCATTGGGCACACTGCCCAATCGGTTGCGGTCTACATTCAGATTGGTCAGCTTCTTCAGCTTGCCCAGCGAGCGAGGCAGTGACTAACAGAGAAAGATAAGGGAGAACAACTGAGAGTGATCATGAGAGATCCCACATTCCGAAAGAGAAATTGATAACACGAGTTGAGAGTTGTTAACGGGCTGTATATTGAGTCATCACAGGGCCGTAGGCAGTACAACTAACTAGCTCAATGCTACCTACCTGTAAAAGGTTCTCTGTCAGGACAAGTTCTGTTAGATTCTCACATTCTCCTATGGAGTCAGTCAGGTGTGTTAACCTGTTTTGGTCCACTTTTAAGATAGACAGCTGTTTCAATGATCCTGGAAACAGAATGCATAATTATTAATAGCTCACAACTACAAAGAAATGATGGAACCAAACCAACAACCTTAACAAAATTGACACAGTATTATCTCTGTAGAGATCCTAACCATCACCTATTGATAGAGCCGCATCTTAAACGCCATAGCTCACTGGCATCAATTCTCCAGTAGAGGGTGATACTATTCTTCATCAGCAAACCTGCATATCTAAGATCACTTATTTTACATTGGGGGGGGGCATCCCAACAGTTAACTTCATCAACAATGAAACTGAAAGTGATTGCACATTTACACAAAACATCCACAAAGCACACTTTATTTGTGTAAAAGAAACAATAGGTTACACAACAAGTAAATGGGAAAAATCTGTTCTCTGTACCTCTATTTATTTTTCTCACCTATGCTATCTGGGACCACCTCCAGCAGGTTCTGAGTGAGCAGCAAGTCAGTGAGGGCTAGAAGGCCATTCAGCTCTGATGGCAGCTCCTGTAGTCTGTTCTCCGACACATCCAGACACACTAACCTTCGGAGGTTCCCCAGCTCCTACATATGTGAACCCATGCACCAACAAACAGACACACACAAAGACACAATCCAAAATACTTAATTTAACATGTTATTAATGACCGGAAAAAAAACTATTTACGATGACGTGATGCAGACATAACCATCAGACCAGTTGATGTATACTTACAGGTGGTAATGAGGCCAGCTGGTTACGGTCCAGCCATAGCTCCCTCAGGTTTGGGAGAGCACCAAGAGTGTCCGGCTGGCAGGTAGTGTTGAAGGGAAGGTGTTGGCATGAACAGAAGGTGATAAAAGAATTAGAAAAAAAATTAAGAAAATGAGACGAAGAGGTGCATGTTGGCCCTCTTTCTGTCTGTGGCATTGAAATGGGCAAGTGTGTGTTTCTGAAGGTTCCTGCAAAACATGATTACAAGTACAGCAAAGACAACCATAGGATGAAGGCTAAATGCTATCTAACACCATTTTGCCCTCTTTTGGCATACAGGTTCATAAAGCTTTCATTTAAAAGTCCTATACCAATTAGATAAACATGTATTTATTTGCATGATTGGAGAGCATGTCTGAAAACAGGAAAGTCTTCTGACTATGAATTAAGCTCAAAGTGCATTTTGAGTGACAAATGACATGGGGAAAATGTCGACAGAGCCATATGACAGGCAGGCAAGCCGGCAGGCAAGGTTTCAGCATGATGTCAACTGTTTGCTCAGCCTCCGCCCTTGTCAGATCAGGAGGCATTGTTTACCCTGTCCTATTGAGACAGGCAGGCGTTCCCAAGCTAAAACCAGCACTCACTCTAGGATACAGTACATATATGGCCCCAGGTCGGACAGACCGGCTCTGCTGCGTTTGTATTTGTATGGTAAATATGTGGTTTACATCAGTTTTGGAGTGTGTGCCTGTCTGTTACCACATTAGTAGCTCAAACATTTTTAAGTGCACCTTCTATGGCGTTTGAGTGCCTGACAAGAGTGAAATAGGAAAATTAATGTCAGTTGGGAAAAAAGATGCTTGGCTTACCAAATTTTCCAGTTCATTGCTGCCCAGGTCCAGCTGTTCCAGTTTCACCAGGAAAGAGAGTGACCTTAATGTGGACAGAGCACAGTCAAGTCACACACGTATACAGCCTGGAGTTAACAGGTGTACACCTATGCAGATACAAAACATTCACACACGCCAAAACACAAGAGGAATACTCTTAAACATTACAATGGTTAATTTTGTGGTAGGTGCTCCTGTGAACCTTTGAGCTAATTCTTCAATATCTTGTGCCTGAAGGAGAAGAAACTTACGAGGGCAGAGACTTCAGCAGGTTCTCCCTGAGCTCCAATGTCACTAGGTTGGCTAGACTGCAAACAGAGAAAGGACAGGTGAAGGAATAGAAAAAAAAGTAAAGAAAAGTGGAAGAGGACAGGGATGGAGGATTGGGGGTTGTTAATCAGATGGTGGGTCTGTTTGTCTGGGCTGTCTTGGCAGGGTGAAGGGCTTTGCCATCTGTTCAGGAACAGCAGAAGGCCTAGGGAAAAGCTATCTGAACACCTGCTCTGCAACAAAATATAACCTCATGAAAGTGTTCCTTGGTCTACTACTTCACAATACTCTTATCAACAGTATATTTTGATTATGCTGTTATATTTCTGTGTACATCCCCACAACATGCGGATTAATTGTGACATGTAAAAATAGAACTTTATTTATAATATTTACCATTTCTTGTAAATGGTAAATGTGAGGCATCCATCGACGAACTTTGATTCATCAATAGACTAGTAAAGTGCAAACCAAAATTAGGTCCAGTCACCATTTGTAAGGATATAATTGGATTTGTGACCATATAAAAATACTTCCCACATTTTACATTTCCTTTTCTCTTCACTTTATCCCAACTAATCCTGTTTTCTCACTATTTTTTATATATATATTGTTTTTTTTTCTAATTTTCCATTTAAATTAATGTTCCCCGTTGTATCAATGCAGACTCACCACAGGGACAATTAAAGCTTTATTTGGTGGTTTTTATGAAATAGTGTTTTCAACTTTTGCAATTAAACTTCACAGTTAAATGTGAAACTTGAAAGTCCCAAATGATATCTTCATCGATTAATAGTGTGGCCTCACTATAGATGTATTTTATGTGCTGAACTGATGTGGTCATTGTGTACATACTTTCCAATGTCATTGGGTAGCGACTGCAATGACACATCATTGAGTGCTAGGTGAGCAAGCGCTCTGAGTTGAGTGAAACCATCTGGCAATCTGAAGAGAAAGAAACAAAGACGAAAGACAAGACAGTAAAAAAACAGTCAGAGCAGTGGGGCCCAAGGACCATCTGTGGTCATTGAATTGGTCAAACTATATATAATTCAATACATCAGAAATGTAGAATCTATAATAATAAGCACACTAATCACCAAAATCTTGTGGGGGAAAAATCTTGTGTTTGTGTGGGTCTGTAAGGAATGGGGGTGATTTGAGAGACCCCTTCCCCACATACACACACTATGTCTTTTATATATAAGCTTACAATCTGTTGACATATGAAGGATCACCCTTCTGGAGAAATCCATCTGCAAAAGTATTCAGCATCAAAGCTCTGCCAAAAGCTCCACTACTAGTATTCTATAGGAGGAAGTTAAACAGAAGAAAAATGCTGCCCATGTTGATTTGACGTGACACATTCCATCAAATACAGAGTCATGACTGGGTCAGCAAGCAGCACAGGCACAGTTATGTAGTGTGCATAATCTCACAAAGTACCTGTTTTAATGTGTACAACATACACATGCACAAGTATTGAAACGTCAATACATACACACGCACTCTGAAGCACAACTTATTGCATACTAATTGGTAAATAGAACAATAAGAGTACACATAAAGGCAATCCCGCTGCGTGAAAGTGATTGAAACAGTTCCCAATTAAGATAATAGCTATGTCCAAAGATTCTGCAAGTTTAGGGGAAGATTTGTCCAGAGATTTGGGGCTAAAACTACAAAGGTGTGCTCATCCTTTTGTTTTGTAGTTGGAGCAGGGGATGGATATAAGACTGAGGTTCGAGGATCAGATTGGTAGGGAAGTGGAATGAGGAGGGATAAGGACATCAGAAATATAACTGGGGGCAAGATCAAGTACTTTACTTTAAATGTAATCAACAAGATATTGCAGGCTATTCTGAATTTTATGGGAAGTCAATAGAGATGAAAGAGCAGGTAATGTGGGACCTACGGCTAGTTCTTGTGAGTAATCTAGCAGCTGCATTCTGAACCAGCTGTAAATGATAAAAAGTGGCTTGATTGAGGCAGAAGTAGAGGGAGTTACAGCAATCTAGACGGGAGAAGATAAAAGTGTGAATTAGAAATTCAAGATCCTTAAAAGAGAACATATAATGATTTTAGCGATATCTCTTAACTGAAGATAACAAGATTGGACAAGTTTAAGTGACATGGTGATCACATTCAGACATATTGTGGTCAAAGATGACACCAAGATTTTTAGCGTTAGGTTTGATGTTTGAACAAAGAGGACTGATCAACTGCAGTGGCAAAGTGCTTATCAGGTTAATCGTAACATGAACACAGACCTAAGTCATGGTTGAATATTGCTGTCATAGAACTGTTGAAGTGAACCAGACAACACTGTGTGTGCAGGGGTGTTCACTTCCATGCATAAACCAATCTATTTTAGAGATGATGGGAATGCAAATTAAGTTGTTTGAGTCGGTTGAAAAGTTTGACTAAGCAGTTAACATCACAAACAAATGTGCAAATTGATTCAACTGACAAAGAACAAGATGAACCTGAATGAAAAAAGGGGAAAGTTTTGAAGCATTCCAGTATCTTTAAGCTATATGGAAAATTTAACAGCAAAGCATGTAAAACATACACCTTGATATGTGACGCATCAAGTTCCCTAGATCATGGTAGCACATCCTACAGCACCACAGGGCTACACAAGCACTGCGGCTTGAAGCACTACGAGTCGGGCAAGTCAACGACATAATGAGCTGGAGGCTGAAAGAGCTGGCACATCCATCGAGTATGTTGAACACCACCATTCCCAAGATTAATGCCACCAATTGGGAGATCCTTATAAAACTTTACAACAGCACATATTATGTTCTGAGAAAAGGGGAATGTGTCCTTAGCTCGACTGCTGGATCTTCAAATAAAGAACTGATCTGATTTGCTGTGACTGCCAAGCTAGTTTGTATCAGGCATACAGAAAGTAACATTATTTAATTAACGTATTATAGGTTTATTTAAATAATACTTTGGAGATTAACGTTCGATCTTAGTGTGTTATTTAGTCATGGTTTTTCCCATTACTGTAATGATTCCTAGTATGAGTGAGTGTCTATCTACTTCTGAGTAACTGCTCACTAAAACTAGCGACTATATTTTCAGTTTCATCAACCAAAAGCTGATACCTGGTTACTGGCCTTTAAAAAATTAGCGTTGATCACTGATACACATGAAAAAAATACATTGACACTTTGAAACATGGCTACTGAGAAAAGGCATGGACTGCTCCAATCCATTTACCTAGAGAGGGGGTTTCCACTGAAGTCGGCGATCTCCAGGGCCTTACAAAACTTAATGCTCTCCGGGATCTCAGGAATGTCTGCAGGAAAGACAAGGAGGTTTACACATAAGTCACCACCCTGGACTTTCTATAGGATCATATCATTTAGGGTTCCCCTCATAATTGCAACCAGATGGGGGGGAGAAGAGTGAGTGAGTGAGAGAGAAGAGAGTGAGAGCGAGAGAGAGATTGAAGGGGTACAAAGGGAGGACAGAGGCTAAAGAAACTACAGTGCACCTTCACATTCATACTAATTTTTCCATCTGGTCGTACTCATGTTATTATTTAATCACAGCTCTTGTTACTGTTCCACATTTATCTGCATTAATCACATTAATCCCTTGGGTCCTGTGTCAAAGCAACAAAGGTATATTGTAATATTGTGATAATAATATTGCAATATGTATTATTTTTTCACTATCATAAGCACCAAGTGCTTCATTCTAACAGGTTGGTAATTCGCTGAAAATAGACATCATTTTCAGAGAACCCACTTAATGATTTGAAAGGTATCTAAAAAGTCAACAAGAACTAGAAGAAAAACGATCGACAAATAAAAAGTAAATACATGTTTAAAAAGGTGGAAAATGCAGAACACAGGAAATAAACATCAATGTAAGAACAAGCTAAAAATAAGTCTGAAGGTATCTTAGAAGCTACAAATTCAGTTGTCACAAATAGACACTGCAAGGACCGACCATGTGAAAGTTAATGATGTCTCTGGTGAGCCTTGAGACAGCGACACATTACTCATCAGGCTCAGTGGTGTCCAGCAATTAAAGCAGGTAGCCAGATGTATGGGTGTTGGACCTTATTGGAGCTAGTGCACACTGAATTCAAAGCATTTGATGGAGTCTAAATCTGACAGATCTCAATTATCTCCCTTCTTGTCACTGGCAGGAGTATATATAATATCCATCTGCTTCAAACAAGAATAATGAGTGTGTGTGTGTGTGTGTGTGTGTGTATGTATGTTTATGCGTGCACATGTTTGACTCCTGTTAAATTGCAGAGTGGAATACAACAGGCCAAGACAAAGTGTGTCTCATCTAAAATTTGTGCCGCGGCTTATTTAAGGCAGAGCCTGATATTGATTTCTGGGTGGCTTATGGGGCTATCATTTTCTTTGGCAGTTTTATACCATGAAGAAATATCAAGAGAGGACAATATCCTTGAATGAATATGAATCTGTTTATGTGCCATCAATACACCCTATTTTTTGTCTACTGACCATTGCTGGTCTGTGCATTTCCTTCTTTGGTTTGGTTGTGACCCAAGTTCTGGCACACAAAATGTGCTTGATGAAAGTTTCTGTTACACATATGGACCTCTTGTTTGCTCTCTACTCTAAGCCAAAACAGCCAAGAAAGAATGTCATTTTATAATACCATCCAAAAAAAAATTGTTAACGGTCAGGCTTCTGGGCACTCCAGCCCTCTTGTATTGATAGAGTGGTATAACAGTGGACTCAAATGGATAGTGGGCCATGAGATTTCTGCATGCATGCATGTTGGCTCACCATTTCTGGAGATGTCCAGTTCCACCAGTTGCATGAAGTTGGCTACCTCAGGAGGAAGTCTTTGGATCTCATTGTCACTCAGGCCAAGCTTCCGCAAATTCAGTAGTCTGAAAAAAGGCTATTGGTACAGACAAGACCATGTTAATCAAGGCAACAGACTTTATAAGCCAACAGCTACAATTGACTGTAATCCTCTCACACCAGCATACGTTGATCGACTGGATTGCACAAAAACTTGTTACTGTACGTCTTGGACCTTTGAAACCTAAATATAGATACAGTGAGACTTGCATTGTGTCACAGTCTGGATTCAATCCAGCTACAATGTGTATACAAGCAATGTAAAGATATGGACAGGGGAGAAGCTAAAAAGCCATGCAGATAAAGAATAAATACAGCCATGAGGGGGTAAAAAGTCATGCAGATAAAGAATAAAGCCATTTTAGGCCAAGTATGCATATTAGGCTGAAGCAATAATTTGAATTCGTCTTTAGTATGGCTTAAGTGTAAAGAGTCACTGTATCATTAGACAGAGTAGCTACTTTCTCTAGGTTCTTCTTATGCCACATACTTATGAATATCCATGCGGGCATTTCTGCAGTTAATCATCAAAGGCTATAACTGCAACTGCAAAACCAGTGCGCACACAAGAAGTGCTCTGTATTCATATGGGACATGCCTCTAGAACCAGTTTCGAAAACATTCCATCTACATATTCCCGAAAACCTCTCACTATGGAAACGTCAGCCAAACAAAGTGGCTTTCGAGAGGAGAGCAGAGGAAAGGAAAGAAAGTGGAGCGCCGGGCCTGTGACCATGCCAAGTGCTTTCACAAGAACGCAGTTGTTGGACCAGACAGCACTTGAACATTCCTCGTCCTGCCACACCGTGTGTGACTGTTTGCGTATGTTCATAAGTTTGTCTTTTGCTGCTGAGATGGATCAACAGACAGACTGGTGAGGAATAGAGAACAAGGGAAACTGCCCAAAAATATGCAGTGATTAACTCCTCAATCAGCCCCTGGTTCTGCAGCCCACAGAGGACCCACTGTCTATCTTGGTGATCTCTGGTCAGATTCTCCAACTCCATCAGCATCGAAGTTACAAGAGGAACTTAATCTGGGCTGTTTCAGTTAGGAATTTGATGGAGTTCATTAGTCCGGGATGCATTCTGACCATATGCACACACAAGTCTGACGACTTGGAACGTAGACCCTTATTCAACCTAAGCCTTGGGCTTTTTGAATGACCCTATGTTAAGAAGACCCCTTTGTGTGTCGATAACCTTGGGGATTGATATGATTAACTGGAAAATCCAGAAAAATAGAAGGCTGGTTGTTCTCAACCAGGAATGGAGTTTAACAATTGTATTGGTGTAACACCCCTGTTTAGAGGGAAAGTATAACTGCTCAGCAAAGCAGATGAAGCACAACTGCTATGCCCCTTCCTGATGGTAGTGGGAAGTGCACACACCAAGACATGCAGACTCTAACAGACAGGCACCCAAACACACACACACACACAAGGTGGCAGCTCTACAAGTACTCTGTGCCACAGGGGAGAATGTGTCTGCTCTGTTCCTCAGTGTCAATACATTTCTTGTTTTAAATAGTTGTGCCAACGGCATGTTGTGAATTCACAGACACCCCCAAATGTTAGTTGGTTCCCTGTCTTGATGCATAGTCGTGTTGACAACTATACCTAGTTTTTGCATTCAAAAAATATACAAGAATTCAAGTGATGGCTGATGTCAGCTTCCCACTGTTACAGAGGGTGAGACAGGTCGAGAGAGAGAGAGAGAGAGAGAGATAGAGAGAGAGAGAGAGAGAGAGAGAGAGAGAGAGAGAGATGTGAGTATGAGCCATCATTCATG
>OMLC01102674.1:1241-19174 GCA_900302585.1 Regalecus glesne | reverse complement strand
AGTGAGGTTAGTGGTGAAGGCTGTGCACAGGTCTGATCACCTGTGCACATGTCAGACCTGTGCACAGGTTGGGGGGGCATAGCTCAGTGGGTAGAGCGGTCGTCTGGCAATCGGAAGGTTGCAGGTTCGATCCCCGGTCCTGCAAACAGCATGTCGAGGTGTCCTTGATCAAGACACTTAACCCCTAACTGCTCCCCGAGCGCCATATGTTGACAGCTCACTGCTCCTATACAATGGGTTGGGTCAAAAATGCAGAGAACAAATTTCCCCTTGCGGGACTGATAAGGGAATTCTTTCTTTCTTTCTTTGTCTCCTGTGAGAGGTAGGTGACGCTAGTTTCTATAAATTACTCGTCAGTTTGAATATACCGTGTAGAATACTGAAATACCGTGCAATTTAGTGTGTGTAGTTCTATGTAGTGTCGACTGGGGGATAATAACAAAGTTGTACTTCTTTCCCTTCATGTCCCCCCTCACTTTTGTGTTGCACCGAACGAGAGGTGCTAAAACTTTGAATCACAATTGATTGGGGGGGGGTTATCATTACTTTTATTTTACCCCTTTGTCAGAATTATTGGAGTTTGCATCCAGATATATCCTTGTTTGGGACTCTTCATCAGTTAGACATCACCAGTTACATGGACATGACTATTTCTGCAGTTTTTAGACTTGTGCCATGACAGTGTGGCTCCAAGCTATCGCTACTGTGTTGCTTTTTTGGGGGGGTTTGTCTCATCACATTAGGTCTGATACAACTGAAATCCATTTTGCCCTTCCTACCTGCTGTTGATGTCGTTATAACATACTGCAACTGGAGCTTTGGATTTGAATTGAGTACTCCTAGTCCATTCAACGTCGACTGCAAAAACCTAACTAACTCCATTGTGGAGTCTATCTCAGATGGGCACGCATTAGATGTTGCAGTTGGTTGCAGTTATATGTACTTGTGCACAAGGGTACATGCTAATATGAGAAAAGCCAGCCGTATCACCACCAGAAATTAATTTGAAAATCTATTTTGTGGCATACATTTGAAATTAATATGACTGTTGAAAAGTGCCTTACTGTGTAGGATATGCATTAAAAGAAATACACATATGGGAGAATAAAAATATTGTACCAGAAATACTCACAAAGCATAGAACTGAAATGTGACTCAGTACTCAGTAAGTGGTTTTATTGAAATCTGGAGTAACAACTCTATTCCCCTCCATCACAGTACACACTCTGCCTCTCATTCTCTTCATGCCTCTCACTCTCTCACCCTCTTTCTCAACCTCCAGATATCGGACAACAAACTGACCTGAACTGGGTCAAGACAACTCCACAGAGTCCAATAAGAAGTCCAGTCCATTTAGTGGAAGGCGGCTTTACATATGGCCATGGCAAAGCATCCACCCCTTATTGCTTCCTCCTCCGTCCCCTTCTACCTGCTCCTCTCCTGCCTGTTGTTCCTGTCGTTCTCTGGACCAGCCCAAGCAGAATCGCTAGAAGACTCTTCCAAAAACTGCTCAGCTGTAGGAGACCCCTGTCAGGAAGGTGGGTTAGTTTACTGAAAAACTGTGACTTAACCTATTCTTAAAGGAGGGATGGTGGAGAAGAAACAAAATTACTCATTTACCTGTGACACTCCGGGGAAATATCAATATCTGATTTGTATCTCAAAAGGGTTTTAATTTGTTAAAAAATAATCCGACAAAGTTTTCCAATGACATTCAAAACAGCTGTTCATGTCTGGTTGACTGCACATTGCCAACAAGTGTCAGAAACACCCATGATGCATTCTAAACCATATAGTAAAACCTTAATTTCTTCAAGGTCAAAATAGTTCAACGAGGCCTCTGGATATATGTTAAAACAAAAACGTGAGTACGTTTCAACATTCCATTGAATATCTTTCTCAGCTCTCAGTCCAGTATGTGAACCACTCAGCTCCTTTTGAAAGGAACAGAGATGTAAATTAGGGTATACCCTAATTCAGCTACTGGACTGAGAGCTGAGGAAGTCATTCAGTTGAATGTTGAAATGTACTCATGTTTTTTTGTTTTCAAACATATGTTCAGATGACCTGCTTGAACTATTTTGATCTTGTTGACTACCTGGATTATTGAGCCTGAAAAGATGTTTCTCTTAATTTCTTCAGGCATTCTTGTTTGCACTTTACAATTATTCTATCTACCCTGTGATTTCAGGGGTGGTACTGCCTATATGGAACCCCCAGAACCCCTCCGTGGGGGACAAGGTGGCGCGGGCCATTGTCTACTTTGTAGCACTCATCTATATGTTCCTAGGCATGAGCATTGTTGCTGACCGCTTCATGTCTTCTATAGAGGTAAGTAATATTTTTTGTAGCTTGCATACACACACATGCACATGCAACTCCCCACTACCGTTAGGTGTGTTTCAATAGATGTGCACATCCTTAACGCAGTAGAATATTTATATTAGTGAGCTGATGGATTGAAGATATAGATCAGAACCTATTTAAAGTTACATGAGCTTTTCCAATTACTTCCAATTGCATTTAACCAGTTGTATCGTATACGTTCCTTTTCCTATTCTCTCTTAAAGGTGATAACCTCCCAGGAAAAGGAGATCACCATAAAGAGGCCCAATGGAGAGACCACCACAGCCACTGTCAGGATCTGGAATGAAACGGTGTCTAATCTTACCCTCATGGCCCTGGGTTCCAGTGCCCCTGAGATCCTGCTGTCTGTCATTGAGGTCTGTAAATGGTAGAACAGGGTCGTGAGGAGACCGATTACATATCGCAGGATTATAGTAATCTGATTACATACACAGCAGCTCATTAGTGTGGTGGAATAGATTACAGCAATTATAAGAATTAGAGTACATCATTCTGTGGCCTATATTTCTGAAGTTAATAATTGCATGTTCTAATTTAATGTCTAAATAAAAGGAAATTAAAAAGAAAACTGGCGACTTTAACTCACTGACTTGTTCTCGATCCTTTATTTTAACAATTTTGATATGGATGTTGCTATGGTAATTGCATTACATTGAGTAAGTTCTGTCTGCCCAGAGCTTGATAAAATCTATCAATTAGACTGCCAACAGCGAGGTGAAGAGGTCCTGCTTTAGTCGTGTGTTCGTACGTCATTCTTTGTCTCTTCCCCTCCAATAGGTGTGTGGCCATGGCTTTGAGGCTGGCTCTCTTGGGCCCAGCACCATCGTGGGTAGTGCCGCCTTCAACATGTTTGTCATCATCGCACTGTGTGTGTATGTGGTTCCTGATGGTGAGACGCGCAAGATAAAACACTTGCGGGTGTTTTTTGTCACCGCGGCCTGGAGCTTGTTTGCTTACATCTGGCTCTACCTGATTCTGTGCTTCTTCTCGCCTGGAGAGGTGGAGGTGAGACATAACAGGCACTCACATGTGTGTATGTGTACATGTCTATATGTGTATTAAGGGGGAGAAATAAGTACGAACCGAACAATTTAAAGGTTTGAGAGATGGGGAGAAATATGTGAATGCTGTCTGGAAGAAACCCGAGTTTTTCTTGGTGTTATTTCTTACTATTTGAACTCTAAACAGAAGGTCCTCTAAGCTCCAGTATTTATCTTTCTTTCTCGGCAATTTAGACATTTTTGAATACATAGATGTACGGAGCATACACCTGTCTAAGTCACACCTTTGATAGCAAAGTGGGGGGTGGATAAAAACACCTAACCCAAGTTATTTTAACTTACCCATGGTAGCTCAGCTCAGAATGCATGCCTTCAAGTCACGCATTGCAGGCTCATTTAAATTAAGCTCTCCTGCACTTCATCTATCTCTCTCTCTCTCTCTCTCTCTCTCTCTCTCTTTCTCTCTTTGTCCACAGGTGTGGGAGGCGGTCCTCACCTTCCTCTTCTTTCCCCTTTGTGTGGTTCAGGCCTGGGTGGCTGACCGACGCCTTCTCTTCTACAAGTACGTCCGGAAGCGTTATCGCGCTGACAAAAACCGCGGCATCATCATTGAAACTGAGGGATGTGCGGACATGGGTGGAGGAGGGGGAGGAATTGTTGGCAGGGGAGGAGACCTGGGGCCAGGTGGGTTCACCAAGATGGACATGTTGGAGCTGGATGGACAGATGGGGCTGAACTGTCATGGAGGGATGGATGGAGCGATGCTAGAGGAAGGCGGAGCCAAGGATGAGGAGGACGAAGCGAGGAGGGACATGGCAAGGACACTGAAGGAGCTAAAGCAGAGGCACCCCGATAAAGACATGGAGCAGCTGATTGAGATGGCCAATTATCAGGTGGGAGAGATTGCATAAACATGAGCCTTTGTGAATACACACAGGCACACAGAGAGTTTGTTACCCTGCATACATACACTCACACTGATGAACACACATACCAGGAGGCACATGCATATGGATGTGCTCACTCTGACACATGCGCGCACACACACACACGTAGACCTGTAACAGAACCCTCAGGAATGGGCCCCCATGGACTTGCAGCCGCACATACACACACACATACCCAAACACACACACACACACACACACACACACACACACACACATGCATACATGTAAAACCTCTTCAAGACAAATAAAGATGCACCGTATTAAATCCAGATAAGGACACTGAGCAACAGATTGAATTGGAATCTTATGTAAAGAAATGAACAGACCTGAAGAGGCAAATGATGGGATGAATAATACCTTTCACTCGAGACTCGTCTCATTTCAGACTGAAAAGTGAAACATGCAAGTTAATCTCATTCACATTCTCATTCACCTGTAGTCCTGGTGCAATCCAGGGAATTTTTTGCCATGTTACTTAAAAATGGATGGATTCCCTTATCAGTCCCACAAGGGGAAATTTGGATTTCTCTACAATTTAACCCATCCTATTGTATAGGAGCAGTGAGCTGCCAAATTATGGTGCTCAGGGAGCAGTGTCTTGCATAAGGACACCTTGACATACTTACTGCAGGACTGGGGATTGATCCTGTAACCTTCCGATTGCCAGACAACCGCTCTACCCACTGAGCTATGCCGCCCCTTTAAATGGGTAATAAATGACTGCTCACAAACTCGGGTTGTGGCACAATGACAAGGCAGCACTTTGTATTTTTGTAATGTCAATTATGAATTTTGTGTAATTACTGTTTTCAAACCATATCACTGGTGCGAACCAGTGGCGTTGGCGGTAGAGCTCCACAAATTTGTTCTCAAGGTTATGGAGTTGAAATTGGCCGGTATACATTTTTGGGGGCCGGCATGGCTCAGTGGGTACAAAGGTCGTCTGGCAATCAGAAAGTTACAGGTTCGAACCCCGGTCCTCCAGAAAGCAGGTTGGGGTATCCTTGAGCAAGACACTGAACCCCTAACTACTCACTTGATGTACGTTGCTCTGGATAAGAACGTCTGCTAAATACCTGAAATGTAAATACGGTGGCAGCTCAACGTAAATGCTCTTAAAATGTAAATAATTCCAAATTTTCCCTTCTGGGACTGTTTATTTATTTATTTATTAACCGACGCCACCAGTTTTTTGGTTCTCAGCCCTGATGAAAACACAGAGCTGCTAATAGGTGGTTGTCAAAGACTCACAGCCATTAGCACAAAATGTTGGAAATACTTTTTTAATGAATACACTCACAATATGAGTAAAATTTGAGAAACTTTCAGTTTTCACAACTATTGCAGCATCGTTTAGCCTCCTGGATAACACCTAAATGTCGACACTGTCCCAAGAGTCATTCCTTCTCTCTCTCGCTCTCTCTCGCTCGCTCTCTCTCTCTCTCTCTCTCGCTCTCTCTCTCTCTTGCTCTCTCTCTCTCTCTCTCTCTCCCCCCCTCTCTCTCCTCCTATACTTTTCCGGTGTCCGAGATATTTCTTAGTGAGAGACAGTTTCAGGGAGGGATGGACAGAGAGGTTGTGGTTGTACAGGGTGTGGGCATCTGTAGGTTAAACGCTCCCTTGAACCCTGTATCCGCTCTTCCAGGCTACTCCTTGTAAATGTGAATGCTTTCCCTCATTCTCTTTGTCTTGCTAAACAAAGATTTCAAGATTTGTTTTTGTCATACTTGCTAGAATAAATCTTGATTAACGGATGAATAAAAAGTACCTTGAACTTTGAAAAAAAAGGAAACTGATGTAACATTCTGTCGTAAGTTAATTAGGATATTAGACCAGCTAGAGAGAAAATAATAAAGGTGAGTATCAGGTCAATTTTACATAGTTTATCACGAGTAAGCCAACAACTACAAAATCCATTGCCCCTTAGCTAACCAGGATTTATGTGAGATTTGTGAGCTAATAGATAGCACTCTCCCACTGACTGTTAGGGTTAAATTTAAGTAAATCTTCTGGCCAGCACCGAGGCCATACTTGATATAATGGGCTATGCAGGACCAGTGGGTATATCCTTCATTCCTAATATGGAAGATTTGTGGGGCAGGTGAATTATTATCGTTACTCACACTTTGCCTGACATGATTTGCTGCAGATTAGGTTGGAAGAGATGATGGGAACGTTTTTTTCTTCTTCGCTGTATGGGCTGGTGTCCATCTGTGCACATATATCTTAGGAAGCAGCCACATATTTATTCTTTATTGCAGAGGGCTGTGGGAGATGAATATTCAACCTGAAATCATTAGCTTCAGATTAAGTATGAATCGATTGGAGTGTTTTTTTAGTTTAATTTTTCGGCTGTATACGCCAGTGGACAGTGGAGACTCATAGGTGTATCTTCTATCTCTACCAAATAAAAAGTCTCAAAGGAAAAGGCTAAAGACATCTGAACCAATATGATGGTGGGGGAGATTTGACTTCTGTTGCAAATCACTTGTTTGCAGTGTTTTTCCATCAAACATTTCTTTTTATTTAATCTCTCCTGGCAATATAATACTCGAAACTGCCATAGACTTAAAGCTTTTGGCAGAAGATCTAAAACTCATTGACATCAATGTTCATGTTGAATTTCTGAGCACAAATCACCCATGTTAAGTATGAATGTGGACAGTAGGTTGGCTTTCTTTTGAAGAGACTACCCCACCTACCCAGGTGAATCATCCTCGAGTAACTATATTCAATCTCAATTGCATTGCTGATCACTGCCCTCCTTAACTGGAGAGCAATTAAAAAGAGTTGTTTAATGAAATATAAATTCTCAGAAACCGGGTATACCCGTGCTTCAGTGTGCTTAGCTGGTGCTTATAGGAGTGCTTCTCAAACTCAGCTAATCTATTCTGTCGGTCCATACATACAATCAGTGATGTTTAGACGTAACAGTTGAATATAATTAACAACCTGGAAGAATAGAAAACCATCAGGACTGGTAGTACCAAATCACTGAAGTTCAGATCCCATGCTTTGTAAAGTCTGACCATTGCTCCTTTCCCACTTTGGCCTACAGGTTATATTCACTTCTCTGTGTTTTACACGCCTGGCCATTCAGTTGGAAAGCAGAGATAGAAATAAACTTGGTTGATCAAATTCGTGGTGGAAAGTCATTTATCCATTGATCATGGTTATTAGGTCCTGGTGCAGCAGCAGAAGAGCCGGGCGTTCTACCGTATCCAGGCAACTAGGATGATGATTGGAGCGGGAAACATTCTCAAGAAACATGCCGCAGACCAAGCGCGCAAGGTAGAGGAGCCATTTCACATAAATGCACATACACCTACACAGAGACATAGACATAAATACACATTTGCAAACACATACACACATTTGTTATATTATATCTTATATGTTATATAGAACATATAACGTATGGCAACATTAGATGCAAGTGTGCATTATGGACCAAGGCACTGCATGCGAAAATGAATGTCGGCATAAGAGATTATTGATATGCTCATATGTATAGCAACATCTGTTGGCCTATTTGTCAGGGTTACATGTGTTTGTGCATGTGTGCGTGTGTGTGTGTGTGTGTGTGTGTGTGTGTGCGCGCTCGCGTGTGTTACTTGTTACTTCCTCCCAGGTGGTGAGTAGCCATGAGCCACATGCCCAAGAGGATGATCCCAATACTACCAGGATGGAGTTTGAACCCGCCCTCTATCAGTGCTTTGAGAATTGTGGCTCTCTCAAACTGACTGTTGCCAGGCATGGAGGAGACCCCGGAGTTACTGTCAAGGTGTGTGCCACTCTGTGTTTACACAGAGTTAGGGTAGACTGGTCTGAGAATCCTGAAAATCATCTATTTTCCACCTGGTGGTTTTGCTCATTTTAGGAATTCGATTTGATGAGTTGCTCACCATGACACTACAGCATAAAAACAATTTTAGGAAAATAATTTAGACATATATCATCTGGCCTAAATCATCCATGCTCTATCTAAGTCCATGACCACTCCTATAATGTGGGGATTAATTTAAACATTAAAAAATGGACCTCCCAATGTAAACGTGTACGTGTGTATATATATATGTGTGTGTGTGTGTGTGTGTGTGTGTGTGTGTGTGTGTGTGTGTGTGTGTGTGTGTGTGCATAAAATGGGGAGTGGAAGAGAGTTGAAGAATGGTAATTGGTAAATGATGAAGAAGGAAGGCAGGATGGAGTGGTTGGAGAAGAGTGTTAGGAGTAATTTACAACAGAAGAGTAGCAGCAAGAGTTAAAGGGGAGATTTACTGGATGGTAGTGAGACGGTTTGGAGACAGTGGCACTGGCAGAAAGCCCGGAGGTAAAGCTGTAGGTGGCAGAGTTGAAGATGGTAAGATTTTCATTGGGAGTGATGAAGAAGGATAGGAATGAGTATATTAGAGGAACAGCTCAGATTGGACGGTTTGGAGAGAAAGCAAGTGAGGCACAATTGAGATGCTTTAGACATGTCTGGTGGAGAGCTGCTGGGTATATTGGAAATAAAGATGCTGAATTCAAAGCTGCCAGACAATTGAAAAAAGAAAGACCAAAGAGGAGGTTTATGGATGTGGTGAGGGGGAATGTTCAGGTGGTTGGTGTGACAGGAAGGTGGAAAGGATAGGAAGAGATGGAAACCAATGATCAACTATCGCGCCCCCTAATGGGAGCAGCTGAAAGTAGCTGTGTATTTGTTAAATATCAGCTGACTTATTGAGTTATTACCTTTTTTCCCCAGAATGAAAAATATTCTTCTTAAGGGTTAGTGGAAAAACCCTCATTATCAAGGTGTGAGGCCGCACTAGCCTAGTGGTAGATTGTCTGTCAGGAAATGACAAGCCAGGCGTCGCAGGTTCAGTCTTGCTGCAAGGTATCAGAAAGGGCAGCTAACCATCATCCAAGATGCTCCATCTAGGGCTGTGTCCACCCCCACACTGTGGGGACTAATTGGGACACATAAAAACAGACCTTTTGTCATGGTGTGGTAGAGGTTGGTGGAAAGGGTTTGGAGGGGTATAGGTATAGCTCAGTGGGTAGAGCAGTCGCCTGGCAATCGGAAGATTGCAGGTTTGATTCCCGGACCTGCATGTCGAGGTGTCCTTGAGCAAGACACTTAACCCCTAAATGCTCCCCGAGCGCCATATGTTGGCAGCTCACTGCTACTATACAATAGGTTGGGTCAAAAATGCAGAGAACAAATTTCCCCTTGCGGGACTGATAAGGGAATCATTTCATTTCATTTGTTAATACATTTGAACAATGTATATCAATGGCTTATTCTTAGGTAGTGTTACACAAGAGTGTGTACTTCTATATGCTGGTGGATTATGAAGAGGCAGGCAAACAGGGAGACAGACTGACAAAGTGAAAAAGAGAAAAATCTGCTATAGAGAGAGTTCACTCAAATCCTTGGCACTTGTCCTGCTCTTGGCATTGTTATTACTCTTAAACTGGTTCTCACTTCTAAAGAAGCTTTGAGAGATGTTGTCTTTTATCAAATAATGGCAGAGGAAGAGAAAAATATAAAGGCACAAGGTTAAGGGAGATGAGAAAAGCGGATGTGTTGGTAGGTAACTCTGAAATAGATGGTAGTACTGGGGTGTAGAGGAGCAAGGAGCAAATATGAGAGAAGAGGGGGCTAGGTGAAAAATAAAGGATGAGAAAAATAACTGTATTTACAACAAAAGAAATATCAGACCACAGACCATCGTTGAAGTGTTAATAAATGTCTGTAGTTTTATCAAAGAGATAGACCCATTTTCTATAGCAAAGCCGAATGTGTCTTGACCACAAAAAGAAATCTAATTGCCATTTCCACTGGCGTCATAGAGTTGATTTCTAAATTTTGCTTTTTGTCAAGACAGTCTAAGAAACATGGCCTGTCTGCTTTGCCTATACACAGTAGCAATACAATCCTACATAACTCCATTCTAGTGACAAAGAGTTAAGATCAAAGTGAACAACGTGACAGCTCAGGAGGCCTTTCATAGTCTATGTGGTGCTGACTTCCGAAGTACCGCATCACTTCTACATAATTGCTGAATATAACTAGGTTACATTTTAAGTACAAAGAAGCTTTAGATATGTCTTCTACCAACAACGGAAACAGAAGAAATCATCACTCATCTTGGGTTCAAAAGCAAATCTTGCCTATTCAGCACCTCTGAGGTGCCCTTGAACAACCCCGCTTAGTCTCTACAATCTACATCTCATTGTGAAGGGGGGGTAAGAGCAGGATGGGTGTTGTGCGATCTTCAATGTCGTTCTTATCTCCCTGTCCCTGACCAGTGGTCTGTCTATAGTGTATATGTTTCTCTCTTTTGCTCCCTCTCCCAGTGCCCTTATTTGCACACCCTCTTTTACCACCTCTTCTCTATACATCGTCTTCACTGGCCCCTCTCCCCTCGATCTGCCTGGTCTGTGTTCATGTTTTTTCTTTGTGTTTCTCCCCCGTTATCTATTATCACCGCCATTCTATCTTTTACGATTCAATCTTGCTTTTTTCTTTCTTCTCCCTCAGCTGTCCAAACACTCTATGCTGCCTCCTGCCTGTCCTGCCCTCTGTCTGTGTCAATCAATCCATGTTGTTAGTTTTCCTCTCTGTTTCTTACGCAGGTGTCCTACCAATTAGCTACCTCACATGGCTTTTGGACCCTTACTCTATATTTGAACTTGAGCATGAGTTCACATGTTAATCTAGTGTCTGCCCTGGTTTCCTCTGACAGTTCAATGAAATGCGTGTCAGCTGAATTGGATATACACTAAATTGCAAATTCATTTAAATTTTGTGTTTGAATTGCTATTTGTGTGTGTGGGTGTGTGCGGGCACATGTTTTAGGAGTGGGGTCCTGTGATGGATGCTTCTATGCATTTTGCCCTGTGTTGGCTGAGATGGGCCTCAACCATGTGTGACCTTGAATCTGATTTAAACGGGTGAAGAATAGCTGAAGGAATATCTCTCTCTTTCTCTCTCTGTCTCCCTCTGTCTCTCATTGTTTCTATTGCTCTTGATACATGAATTAAACTTTACTTTACTCCACTTACTCTGTCTCTCAGGTGGACTATCGTACAGAAGACGGCACAGCCAATGCAGGTTCAGACTATGAGTTCGCAGAGGGCACTCTGCTCTTTAAACCTGGAGAGAACCTCAAAGGTAAAGCTGACAATAGCAAAAACAATAACTAATCCGATAAATCCCAGTCGAACTGTTTTTAACAATAAAAAATAGAGGCTAGCAACACTGTGAACGATAGTTGACCATGTTGGTTAAAGTCTTTTCGGATTAAAATGATCACAGAACTCAACATTATCCTTATACACTATAAGTTGTAGGGCTAACACTCCATTCGAGTGTTATTGATTCAGCCAGGAAAGAACAATTATGGGTTTAAGATAATTTAATAGAATATTGCTGAAAAATGTTCTCAACTCAAATATCACCCAGTGTTAATAATATAACACGTAGCTATCACAGCCATTTCTCATCAGTATACCTCCTAAAATATTTTTGGTATATATTTTTGTATGAATTGTGCACATTGCTTGAGTTCCACATCTAAACTATTCCACAAATTCACCCCTGAAACACATGCCTTTCATACTTGTATGTACACATGGTTTCTTAAGATTAAATTTCCACCTCGAATTCATATGGATTAACAATCTTGTCATTTAGTACTTATATTTATTCCTTACAAGTTCTAACACATTGAAATAAACACACTGTCCAATTAACAGAGATCACAGTTGGAGTGATCGACGATGACATCTTTGAGGAAGATGAGTATTTCTATGTCCACCTCAGTAACCCCCGTGTGGTTGGGTATCCTGAACATGGCACTAACCCTCTAGATTCAAGTGCCACCCCTAAAGCCGTGCTGGGTGACGCCCACACCGCCACGGTGACCATCTATGATGACGACCACGCAGGTAGGAAGAAATAGCCTAGTTTGCAATTTCTCTTCAGTTTTTTTGTCTTTTATTATGGATTTATTTCAAGTGTTTTGATATAACTTGTATTTCAAGTTATGGAAAAAAAGGATGCAACATTGAGTATTTAAAGTGTTATGACATACCCCGACTCAAATAATTGACAAAAATGGCAAATATCAATGCTTTGTAAGTAGAACTCGCGAATGCAAAACCTTGAGGTAAAACTACAGTTTGCAAGCTAACAAATTCTGCTTTAAGGAATTATAGATAGGACAAATACACACTGAACAGGTTGCCAGTCCATCTCAGGATAGATGGTAAATAGTAAATGGATAGATGTGGGGAATGAAGGCTGGATGACCCTTCCTGACACTCCGTGGCACAATTAACAGGACATAGTTTTAGCAAAAACGCTTAATTACCTACGGTCACTAAATGCCAGAAAGGCACTTAAAATCTTCAATTAATTTCTCGGTCAATTCAGGTGGTATATTTATGGGAGTTAAATCATTGTTCATGAAATTGTCTGCTGGGTAATATTGGCTGTATGGCTGAATGGTTGAACAGTTTATTCATACTAATTCAGACATGTACAGAAACAAGGAGAGTTACAATTTATGACTGAAAATGTTTGATCAGCATTTGGCCCAGAGAGATTTGTGTGTGTGTGGGTGCATGTGTGCATGTGTGTGGAAGTATGAAAGGGACATCAAGCCATAAGGGTCAGAGACAAGGGAAGGCGGGTTTGAGATTTAAATTGACCCGCTCAAGTCAATGTCCTGTTTCTACTGTAATCTGAAGGTGAGAGTTTTTTGTCTTAATGTAGAAATGAGATTCAATTTTCTTCCTGTGATTAATGGTAGAGATATCCTGGAAACGTCGTCAGAGGTGGTCTCCTGTCTTGAATTGAATCTGGTAACCATATTAAAGAGAGTGATTTCTGGTGAGTTCCTTCTGTGATAGCTTGGAAAGGTAATTGCGTAGTCTTTGTGTCCTGTGATGGGCCACTAATCATGACAAAGATATCAATCCTCTCGTCGGGTTGATAACAATTTGGCACTCCTCGGGGAGGGGGGGTCCTGGCTGCATTCTCATATTTTACTCAACTACTACTGTGTGCTTAGAAATTCAAAAATGAAGGATTTAATCATCTTTGGAGCACTCTAAAAGCTTAGAATATGTGTTTTCTGTTGAAAAATCATCATTACAAAAATTTCAATATTCTATTTAATATTGCAACAAAATGAACCCTTTCATTATAAGTGGATATCTCGGTGAAATTGCCCTCTGACCATAATAGGTTGCAAGACAGAATGGCGCTTTTCAGTCACAATGGGAAGAATATCTCTTTATCAATGCATGTATGTATTTTTCTGTGTGAACTCCATTTTCTCAGTTTTCTAATCACAAATACATACTCAACACTGCACTTACATGGGTCCTCAGCAATACAATTATTATTATTGTTGTTGTTTTTATTATCATTATTGTTGCCTTTATTCAAATTCAAAAAATCCTTGAGGGACAGTGATGATGAGTAGCAGTTTGAAATGGCTTAACAGATACAAACATAATAAAAGATACAAGATAAAAGAAAACAATAAAATAAGTATCAGATGATACGATTCAAATTATTTAGAATTTTTGACTCTTTGGATTCTTGAGGGGGAAAAGGGTATTCAAGTGCAGTCAATAAAAAATATATGTTACAAAGAACAACTAGAACAAGTAAAAACAAGAAGCTGAATGGTTTGTAATCATAGATTTACATTGACAAAGGGTTACCAAAGAGTTATTCTTTAGTTGCATTGTAAAGTGATCCGGGTGGCTCAAATATAGAAACCAAAACAGATCATCCATGTTAATTACAAACTTGACAGATTTGCAGTGAAAGCCAGCTATTATACTGAGTTTGTTGCTGTGCAGAAAACCAACACAGCATAAATGTAATATAAGATAACAGCTTCCCAATAAGGGCCTTGTAGATAAATGCATATTCCTGCCACGTCTCAGAAAGAGAAGGGCGCCCAACTTTTTTTATACAGGATGCAATGATGAGTGTTGTAAACATCACTGGTAATAAACCTAAGGGCAGAATAATAAACAGGTTTAAGAGAAGAGGGAGAGGTGTGCCTATAAATCACATCGCCATAATCCCATCCATAGCACAGAAAAAAACAGCTTTCAACAATCCTTTCTCTACAGAGCATAGAAAAGTTTGTTCTGTTTCTATGCGAACAAAACGCAAATATTTATTGTAATTTGTTGACAAGATTGTCTTGTTCATCTTGTTGAAAAGATGAAATTTCCAAATTTGTCATCAGTCCAAATACCATGGTATTTATATTCTGTAACTCAATCATGGATCCTTGCAAAAGGGAATTATAAAAGTTTTTTATCAATGTTTCCTATAGCCCCAGAGAATAATAAACTTTGTTTTATGTGCATTTAACACAAGCTCAAGATCACAAGTGCTGCTTGGAGAATGCAAAAAAAATGTTGCAGGTTCTCAACAGCTAGCTGAGCAGAGTTGGAAATACAATGCAATATTGCATCATATGTGCATAAATGCGCATGGCAAATAGTTACAATGTTTTTTTAAAGTAAATCAATGTAAATTGGAAAAAGAAGGGGGCCTCATAGCTCAGTGGGTAGAGTGTTGTCTGGTAATTAGAAGATTCCAGGATCATTCCTAGCATCTGGAGAGAAGCATGTCGAAGTGTCCTTGAGCAAGACACCAAACCCCAGTTGGTGAGGCTGCTCACTACTCCTATACAATAGGATGGGTTAAATGCAGAGAACAGATTCTATTGTATGTAGTTAAATAGAAAATAAATAAAGCGTCTTCTTTTCTCCACCCTTACGCTGGGGGGGGGGGCAACATGGGTAGGTTTCCAGACGGAATTATACCAGTAGAACTAGAAAGGTTGAAAACATGAGTTATTTGCTCAGCAATGACCAGCACTGAAAGATGATGAAAACAAGATCCAAACTGTGTCTTCACAGGTAGATTTCTTGGCCTTAATGGCCAGACTCAATAATTACAATGAGAGAGACCGTGATAAGCATATCCTAACTGAATATAAAACTTGGCGTAAGTAGGTAGGGGGCAGCAGTATTGTTTTTATTAAACTTTCTCCTTTCCAACATTTTGCAGGATTTGAAAGAGAGCTAGACACCAAGTTCAGCTACTAAAGGGATTTAGCCTTTCTCACCACTTGCATCCATTTATTTCTAATCTCTCTGAATAAACTCAATTGGATGCCTACAGTGTGCATACCAAAGCACCAAGCATTGTTTCTTAACACTAATGAACATTGCATTCAAGCGAGTTCTGCAAGATTCTGTTCTTGCAAGATTACAAGCATCAATATTTTCCAGATTTGCCAGTTCTCAATGTTCCTATACAATAGGATGGGTTAAATGCAGTGGACCAATTTCATTATAAGAATAAATGACTAAATAGAGTGGCTTTTATTGTCTGGAAAAGGAAATTTGTTGCCACAGCCTGTGCATCAAAATACAAATTCAAACATGGGCTATAGTTTAGCTTAAATGAACTGACGTAGATGCTGACGTAGATGCATATAGGGAAGCTCACCCACTACTGCACATAGACAAGCCAAAGGGCTAACATTTCTACATTATTCCTATTAGCTGCATATCTTGCTGTCACTTTTACCATTTTACAGGCAGTTGACAGGCAAATATTTATCTTTTTGCACAGTCCATCTTCCCTTTGACAGGTTCACCGATCTGAAAAATGTTTTGGTTGGGCATTGATTGACAAGAAAGAGTCATGTCTGTACCTTATTAGCATATGTTTTCTACTAAACTGTCTATGTGTGGATCAGGTGCTTTACAGTAGTATATAGTCCAGGGACCAGAGTGTAGTTTGATATCCCTTGTGCTAGCTGCGGTTTCAGTTAGAGGACTGATAACATCCAGATAGAATTAGAACAAGGGAGGATAAGCGTAGAGTGGGCATTTCCCTTATATCTATTATCTCTCATCTAGAGATAAAAACGTCTGAATAATAATAATCTTTCATCTAGAGAGTGGGTGGTAATCTACTCTCCACACCACCTCTCTTTCGCTCCTCTGGCTGTAGGTATATTTGCCTTGGTGAGTGTATATTAGTGAGTGAGAGTGTGGGTATTTATGTGTTCTATTTTTCTCTCTCTTCTTTACACTCACTGTCTTTCTCTATATTTTCTTACGTACTTGCCCTTTTCTGTTGCAAACTCTTTTCCATTTCATTTTTGTTTTAATGTTTTCCTGTCTGTTTTTTCTTGTTTACTTCAATCTTCTGTCTTTCTACCAGGTATCTTCACCTTTGAGAGTGCCAGTCAGAGGGTGAGCGAAAGTGTGGGGGTCATGGAGGTGAAGGTCCAGAGGACGTCAGGGGCCCGGGGCCTGGTGGCTGTCCCCTTCCGCACCCTGGATGGCACAGCTAAGGGAGGGGAGGACTACGAACTGGCCGCTGGAAAGCTCGAGTTCCAAAACGATGAGACCATGTGAGTAGAGACAGCACTAGGGGAAGAGTTTTATTCGCAAATGTTTTGTATCCATGCTGAGTGATTTCAGTCATAAGACATTTGCTGATGAAGTACACTGCAGAGGTATTGGCGATGATGCTGTTTGTGTCAGTTTTGTCAAAGCATGGGCAGGAGTCATGGCAAATTAGAACTTTTGAAGATTGATTGCAAAATAATTGTGTTTTAGAATGACAACACGATTAGTGAAGTGGAATTAGACATAACCATAAGGCACACGGTTGTCCTCTGGTTCTGCTGTGGATATGTAGCTCTGCTTGGAAGCTTATATGTCAGCTATTGAACTTTACCAAAGGTCATTCAGTTTCTTTGGGGGGGGGTTAGGATATTGGCATGGCCACTGTCTTAAAATAATTTAGACATTGCCTTCGTTGAATTTGGGCTGTCAACAGTATATCCTCTCATTGCGGTAATATTTAAAAGAAATCCCATTTAGAAATAGCTGTGCAATTGAGTGTTTAACAAATGTACAAGGTGTCAATGGTTCTATTAGTGAGATAATGCGTTGGCAAGGGCTACTTTTCAGGTTCCTCTCTTTTAATATTAAAAAAAGCTATAGTTTTGCCATCACAAGTCTTTAGAGTAAGAAAGTATTGAAGTAGAGTCTATAAGAAACATGCCCCAGGGGGACCCATTTTGTTATATAATCCCTCGCGGCAATGTACCCACCGACCGTAATATAGCGATGACCAAAATCCTTCTATCCACATGACAACAAACACACATGTATGTGCACACAGAAATACACATTTTGAAAATCACCACTGTGTCCTCGGGCTTATGCATTTTTAATGTGCTGATGCTGTCGGTGTTAAATTGACCAATACATAAAGTGGTTGGGAATGCAGTTTTATCAGGGCATTCTGAGGAGCATATAGTTAGCTCCCTATTTGGGTTTGTGTGCGCCTGTGTGTCTCTGCATGGACGTGTGATGTCTAGCAGTACCAAAAGATTTCAAGGCAGATCAAAACCTGTTCATCTATAGCTCTCCTGTGGAGAGGGGAGAACAAGAGTTTTGTGTGTGCAGGGCTGTATGTCTGTGTGTGTGTGTGTGTGTGTGTGTGTGTGTGTGTGTGTGTGTGTGTGTGTGTGTGTGTGTGCGTGCGTGTGTGTGTGTGTGT
>OMLC01102673.1:2558-12973 GCA_900302585.1 Regalecus glesne | reverse complement strand
CCCCCCTCTCTCTCTCTCTATCTATATCTCTCTCTCTCTCTCTCGCTCCCCCCCCTCTCTCCCTGACTCTCTCTCTCTCTCTCTCTCTCTCTCTCTCTCTCTCTCTCTCTCTCTCTCTCTCTCAGACTCTCTCTCTCTCTCTCTCTCTCTCTCTCTCTCTCTCTCTCTCTCTCTCTCTCTCTCTGTGAGTCTCTCTCTCTCTCTCTCTCTCTCTCTCTCTGTCTCTCTCTCTTTCTGAGAGTCTCTCTCTCTCTCTCTCTCTCTCTGTGTCTCTCTCTCTCTCTCTCTCTCACGCTCTCTCTCTCTTTCTCTCTCTCTCTCTACCCCCCTCTCCCTCTCTCTCTCTCTCTCTCTCTCTCTCTCTCTCTCTCTCTCTCTCTCTCTCTCTCTCTCTCTCTCTCTCTTTGTCTCTCTCTCTTTCTGAGACTCTTTATCTCTCTCTGTCTGTCTGTCTGTCTCTCTCTCTCTCTCTCTTTCTGAGACTCTCTCTCTCTCTTTCTGAGACTCTCTCTCTCTCTCTCTCTCTCTCTCTCTCTCTCTCTCTCTCTCTGTCTCTCTCTTTCTGTCTCTCTCTCTCTCTCTCTCTCTCTTTCTGACATTCTCATTCCCTGACTCTCTCTCTCTCTCTTTCTGGGACTCTCTCTCCCAGACTTCCTCTCTCTGTTTCCTCTCTCCCTCTTTGATGCTCAATGTCTCCTGTCTCTTTTTACTGTATTTGACTCTTGTCCTCTCTCTTTTCCTCTCGCTGTTTTTTAATGAAGAAATTGTTATATTTTGATATGAATAAATGTTCTTTTAAGAAGTCACTCTCTCTCTCTGTGGGGCATAGAGAGAGAGAGAGAGAGAGGGAGACTGGTTGACAATGTTCTGCTGTAATTCATGGGTGCTTTCTTTCTACCTCTCCCCTTTCCTCCTTCAGAATTGACCCGGGGCTCTGTGACGGCAGAAGAACTCTTTCTTTTCTTTTCTTTGATGTGTTGATGTAAAGGAGTGATTTTGCTGAGACTCTCTTCGTCTTGGATTTCTACGAAATGATGGAATGAGGAAATTATCATAATTTGATGTAAATAAAGTCTCTCTTTCTCACTCTCCACCCACCACTTCTCCACTGGTGATACCCAAGTTAAGAATAAACTAGCCTACCATACATTTCACGTGTAAAAATAGAAAATCCTCAGTGAATGACAAAGTGTACTTCAGTAAGACACTTGAACTCCCAATTGCTTGGGACAGCATATGAAAATTAGCCTGGTGGCTAAATCTGGCACATTTACATTCTAAATGTTTATTAATATCATGGTCCCTATAAAAGAGAGGATTATCATTAATATTGATATTGTGGTCTGCCGATTTGAACCTAGGTGGGGGCATCAGGAAAGGTATCCAACCTTAATGGGGGAACTATTCATGACATGTAAAACGGACCTCTCTCATTATCATCCATTGTCAACCGCTTATCTGAATTCGGGTCACGGGGGAACTGGAGCCTATCTCAGCTCTCGTTGGGTGAAAGGTGGGATATTCCCTGTATAGGTCACCAGTCTATCACAGTGCAGGGCGGTTAGGGGAACAGTATCTTGCTCAAGGACACCTCGACACGCTTCTTTGCAGGTTCTGGATCGAACCTGCAACCTTCCGATCTCCAGGTGACCCCTCTACCCACTGAGCCATGCGGCTCCGTCTCATTATCATAACTTTTATTATAATAATACTTGCATAAGCAATCATAATTTTTAGCCTACTCCAAATCAACAGGATCCCCCTTTTTCGAAAATTGTGCACTGGTTAAAGCCCGGAAATATGTCCTGGAAACCACCGGTTTATCTCAAACGATAAATATCTCTGTAGGAAGTCAAATTTCTCATTAAATAAATGGAATAATTCAGTTACGCCGAGTACATTATACACAATTATAGGGGTGGCATAGCTCAGGAGGTAGGCCACGGTAGCTCAGTGGTACAGCGTGCACTTCATGAACTACCAAACCAGAGGAAACAGGTTTAAACCCACCATGGGGCATCAGGAAGGGCATCTAGCCTTGATCCCCCAGGTGCCAACTAAGTCGGTGTCCACCCCACACAATATGGCGACTAACCGTGCCACGTATAAGCAGACCTCTCATAGCTCAGGGGGTAGGGCGGTTGTCTAGCAATCAGAGATTGGTGGTTCAATCCCTACCCCCAGCAGAAACCATGTCAAGGTGTCCTTGAGCAAGATATTGAACCCCTAGCTGCTCCCCAAATGCCCCACTGTGGTTGCATTAACTGTATCTATAAAATAGGATGGGTTAAATGCAGAGGAAAAACTCTACCGGCCTTGGTGCTGTGGCTAATAAAACAATCTGTCTCTCTAGTCAAGGTTAGACTATTCTCTTGACAAACGGTAAGAAACAACACTGATGTAGCTTGTTGTCTGGCCACTGTGTACTGTACAGCTGCCTCGGGTGGACTATAAGAGTATATCCCCCGCCCAGGAATGTGTGTTGCTTTGTGTGAGCATGCTTGAGGGGAATTACTATAACTGGCAACATCAGTACCGGCTCTGGATCCATGGGAGATGCAGTTCTGTCCTGGAACAGAGGCAAGGCTGTGAAGAGTACTGCTGTGCCATGGGGCCTCTTTGAGATTTCTCATCCTCCTCATTTATCTCTGATAACCTGGTGTGAAATGAAATGAGCAAAATAGATTAACAAATGAACGAGACGGTGAATCGAAAGAACAATTTACAGGCCTGTTAGCAGGGAACACGGTCTAGGTGAGTAATGTGCGAGTGGCAAGGCAAATGAGGCAGGGGTTCAAGTGCCCACTAGCCATTGTGCGCTCGGATGGTACGACTGACCGCATTTTATATGAAATGAAGTTATTAAATGATCGTCTGCTTGAAGCACGTTCTGCTTGGTGTGTCCTCCAAGGATACCTTTCAACCGAACTAAATCAGCTATGGTGCCTTGTACCATAGATCATGTTACACAACCACAAGACTCGTAGGTTCATTGCTGCGAATGTCATAGAGAGAGAGAGAGGTCAGTCCCCCTTCAGTACAACCAGTGCCCACACACCAATCAGCCAAAACATTAAAACCGCTGACAGGCAAGTGATTAACATTGATTATGTTTTTACAATGGCCTGCGAAAGGATGGGCCTTATTAGGCAGCAAGTGAACGGTCAGTTCTTGAAGTTGATGTGATGGAAGGGTCGATGTGAAACCCAGGGCCCTGGTGTTCATGTTGATGTTACTTTGATACCTCCCTAAACATTGTTGCAGACCAGGCGCACCCCTTCATGACATGGTATGCACAGTATGTCAGTGTGAAGATCTTCCAAAAAGGCCCAACTTGGATTTCAGAAGAGCAGAATCTTACGACGTACAATCACGTGGACCAAACAGGCGTCCTTGGAGGCGTGCCATTAACCTATAGTGTCACTAAAACCAAAGAGAAGACTTTACCCTTTCCAGATCACACAGAACAAATGAGCATTACCACAGGGATCATTTCCAGAACCAGTCTTCCATCCAATGCTGCATGATGGTAATAATTGGACAGGCAAATTATATCAGAGGTGTCGTCACCAAATGCGGTCCATTTTTATGAGTCACGATTAGACCCCAAATTGTGGGGGTGGACCACAGAGCTGTTGTCTCAAAGTATCAGGGTTTCATTCATTTCCACTTGTCATTTTCCAGATTTTTGGAGAAGCGGTTTTTTGGTCTTGTTCTTGAAAGCCAAAATGACAACAGTCCAATTTCCCTCTACACTTGACAACACTCATGCCCGGGAATGATAGAACCAGTGTGAGACACCCCTAACACATGGAAATACAGCCACTGACAGAGACACTTTATTTGCATTAAACTAGAAGAGAGTTCAATTAGAATAAGAACAGAGATAGAAACAAAGACATGGCAGTAAAGATGAGGCCAGAGATTTGAACCTTGTTTAGGAACATTGCCAAGTGTGTGTCTACTTTTGTAAGGTAGACATACTAAACTTAGTGATCATGGTGGTTCAGTGGTTACCACTGTTGCTTCACAGCAAGAAGGTCCTGGTTTTGAACCTTTGGCCGTCCCAGGTCCTCTCTGTGTGGACCACCACCATCAATAAGACATGCATGTTAGGGTTAGTACTCCTGCCTGTGCCCCTGAGCAAGGCAATAGGGAAAACAACTGGAGTTGGTCCCCGGGCTCTTCAGCTTCTCACTGCCCCTATGCAATAGATGGGTTAGATGCAAAAATAAGACCATAATAGGAGGCGTTTTTCCATGGCAAGAAGCTTCCCTCAGCTCCAGACTATGATCATGAACCAAGTACACTTGCAGGCATTTGATAATATCTGTTGGATTGATTCAAAATAAAAAAAATCAACCATCTTTGGGCTATGTTCCATTCATCCATCCATCCATTCTTTTGTCAACTAGGCCAGAAAAGCACTATATAAAAATGACCCTATTTACTATTTTTTCCTATTGCCTAGCTCAGGGGGAACAGGCAGGAGTTTTAACCATAACATACATGTATGTCTCTTTAATGGGGGGGGGCACCTTGAGGAGACTTGTACAGACACGGGGAAAACATGTAAACTTCATTCAGAAAGAGCCTGGGGTGGGATTTGAACCCAGGACCTTCTTGCTGTGAGGTAACAGTGTTAATCATGCACCGCCATGCCCCCCACATAGTGTGGATGTACCTGTTGCTCAGTCATTAGGTGACATGGTGGAGACATAACTCTTCAACCTACTCATGTCACATGATCATCCCATCCACATTTATAAGCATTAACACACCCAATGCTTAAAATATCCACAACATGCTCATCTGCCCTCCTTTTTGATGATGATGTTCACATCCTTGATAGGGAGGAACGCTGGTTTGAAAGGGGGGTGAAGGAGGCCATTTATGTGAAGAGGGAACAACCGTCTTTGAATAGGGGTGGTGGCCTGAGAGTACACCTGTCGGCATCTTACAATGAATGGTGCTCATTGCCACTGTATGTGCAGTTGATCACCCGACTCGGGTAATGTGGTTTAGAATGAGGAAACATATATTGATAAGCCATTTACCATGGCACCACTTTATATGTAAAGGCTCTTAACATATGCTTTGATAAGTTCAAGTTGATACACTAAACACCTTTCTGAAGCTCTATCATAAAAATAAGCTTTGAGAGAAAAGGGGGTTATTCGTATTTGGATATTCTAGAGGGGAACATTAGTGGAGAGCTTTAAAAAGTATCAAAGGTCATGTCCGAATTCCTTTGCACTCAGATTGTCAGATTGTTCTTAATTTCTCTTGGTTATACTTTACATTCACTCATGTCTTATTGGATTTGTTCTCGTACACGTTGATGAAGGTTCAGGTCGGTTTTTGTTCCCCCTGTTCATTGTTTGGGTTCCCCACTGTGCTGAATGCGGGTAAAGGAATGCTGCCATAAATGGGCATATTGTGCCCTCTAGTGTTTAGATGGAAAACGACACATATCAGGGTCGGACATCTGCATGGGTTACCTTTAACGCCCGCCCACTTAGCGACGAACTATTGGCTGATGTCTCTCTAGCGATCTATCTATCTATTGGCTGAGACACCGTATAGCAGGACGCCATTAGCCCAGCCGAGCTGTCCATCAGTGGCCCCAGAACGTATGTAACATGTATGAATAGTATTGTGTAAGTGAGCCGTGTGGCCTTCCGCCAAGGTATAAATGCTAACGGGTGCCAATTCAGACCTGAGGGCTGCATCATCCGGACACAGACATTAATGTCTCTGTGTTTTAACCAAGTTTAACAGCGCAATCTCATCCACTGTATCCGCAGTCATGCCGACGTCGCCTGTTAAGACTAGGATCCCTCTCACCAGCTTTGGCCACCTTATAACGGAGGTGAAGGTAAATGGGACGTGAGCAGGGTCACACGGGATCAGCCGTGACTTCACTGAGCTCGACTGCACAGATGCGTTGCAGTGGGATTACGACGCATGTACCGATCTTGAACTTTGAAAATGTCCTGTTTTCAATTATGCTAGGCTTGAGGTGGGGGGATGATGTCCATTTGGGCTATTGAATCAACATGGTTGCACGTCATTTACTGAAATAATACAAATATTTACTACGGAATTAGATATTAGGTTTTGGAAAGTTGCCCTCTGGGATGGTGTTGGTTGCATTGACAAGCCTGTGGAGGCTGAACACAGACAGTAAATTCAAGTATTAAGACTATTTTATTAGGCTCGATCATGACCATGTGAACATGGCAGTGAATCAACATAACTTTGGCACCTAACTGCCTTATTTTTATGTTTTTTGTCAATTTGTTATTATTTAAACCACAGCTCCTGAAGCCTATCTCAGTTCTAATTGGATGAAAGGCAGGGATGCACTCTGGAAAGGTCACCAGTCCATCACAGGGCAGAGCAAGTAGGGGAACCATGTCTTAATAATAATAATGATAATAATGATTCCCTTATCAGTCCCGCAAGGGGAAATTTGTTCTCTGGATTTTTGACCCAACCTATTGCATAGGAGCAGTGAGCTGCCAACATATGGCGCTCGGGGAGCAGTTAAGGGTTAAGTGTCTTGCTCAAGGACTCCTCGACATGCAGTATGGAGGACCGGGAATCGACCCTGCAACCTTCCGATTGCGAGGCGACCGCCCTACCCACTGAGCTATGCCGCCCCCACAAAGGATTCCCTTATCAGTCCCGCAAGGGGAAATTTGTTCTCTGCATTTTTGACCCAACCTATTGTATAGGAGCAGTGAGCTGCCAACATATGGCGCTCGGGGAGCAGTTAGGGGTTAAGTGCCTTGCTCAAGGACACCTCGACATGCTGTATGCAGGACCGGGAATCGAACCTGCAATCTTCCGATTGCCAGGCGACCGCTCTACCCACTGAGCTATGCCGCCCGCAGAAAGGAGACATTTCAACAGGAAAGCCTTTACTTTCTAGAACATGTGTTTTTTTGTCTTTAAAGCTTCAATAGTAATCATAGTAAGAATATAATTACACTCTACAATCTATAAGTAAGAACACTTGGTGGGCGTAATTGACATGTGGTGAGACATTTGTGTTGGTAAATACGCTACTCTATGAAGAAGAAAAAGTGCCTAGGTTTTCTATGCACTAGATGAAGTAAAAAACATTGCCAAATCCCCAAATACTATTGGATTGCCACTAGGCAGGCTCTCCTTCATCAACTATAATTGAATCCTCTGATTATATCCCAAACAGCATTACAACATTATTTTTACAACAATGGGACTATGTCATTTCATCAAGACATGACATAAACCTCAGCCAATGAAGCCAACACAATTTCCATTAACTTAAGTGGATGGGGGTATCTACCTGGGTGTTGGGGCACAGCAAACTCATGGTAGAGTCGAGTGCTGGTAATGGCTTGACCCGATTCTGGCACTGGATGGTAACCTGAAACAGATCCAGAGTTAAGACTCAGCAGTGAAAATTGATTTCCATGGTCCTTTACAGTAATGTCATCCACTCTGGTGGCATTAAACTGTAAGATATTCTGAAAATGGTTTCATTTCTAAAAACTGAGAAAAGGAATATACTTTTGTTTAGTCACAAAAAGAGGTGAATCTGTTCAACAGGATCAGAAGTTTATTGAGATACGTTTCGTCACTCACCAGGTGACTTCTTCAGACTGAAGAAGTCAGTCAATAAACTTCTGATCCAGTTGAACAGATTCACCTCTTTCTGTGATTTCCCTACCTGGATTATTGAGCATGCATCAAGATACTTTTGTTTAGGTTTCAATCCCAATAAATGATCTTCATTTTATATTATTTTTACAGAACAAGCTATACCTCATTGTATGACTAAATAATCTTCCCTCAGGCTAAAGACTGTAAAGCGGATAACAGGACTACTTTTGAAAAGTGAAGCGAATCTGCTTCTGTCTGGTGGCTGTTTACAGTATAACATTAAAACCCACCCAGATCCATGCATGCAAACGTGGACCATGGGGGATGCTAAAACAATGAAGCACAGATACAAATAATTGTTTCCTTTAAACCACAAAACAATTGCTGATTTCTTTGCACAAGGATGCTCTTATTAAAGTGACACCAATTTGTTACTTGTCACTTCTACTGCTCATGGTATGAACTGTTGAATGACAGATAATCAAGTCCTTACTACACAGCTATTCTGTTGGCATCTGTGAAAAGAGTTTGCATTGATTCCACTAAATTAATGGTTGAAGCAAACCAATAGCAGCACCAATAATGTAAACCTTATTCTATGTTCGATATGCAGTGGTCACAAAAGTTGCGGAAATATTTTGTTGGCATAGTTTCCATTTTTTACCAACAAATTGATTCATTAATAAACTAATGAATCAATGACTCAATGAATAATTACAAGTCAAGAAAAGACCTACCAAGAGGCTGCTGTTTTTGTAGCGATGGTGCCAGAAGTAGCTGTTGTTGCTGCTGATGCAACTGTTGATGTTGTTGTTTTCCAATTGTGCTCAGCCCTGGCTGCTCTTCACTGTCAAAGTTGAGAAGGATGCTCCGAGTTCCATTTCCTGTGGTTACAGAGCTCCCCGAAACTCCGGGTACTGGCCAGGACAGGAGAGAATTCCATTAGTTTCTTTACAGCCATTCCCGCTTGATATTCTTCACTTCTAAGGTATTCTTTTGTGGATATTTCTAGGTACTCGTGTTCAAACTCTTAAAATAATGAGTAATGTTCTTAGCTATGCCTTATGTCCTTCATCCTTAGCTATGCCTATCCTACAGAGTCAGATTCCTTTTTCGACTTGCGATGTAACTGAATGTCCTAAACATATTGTTTTAGTCGGCTAGAGTAGATGCTTTTCTATTTGTTCATAAGACTGGTACAAACTGCCTAGACTAGAGTCCCTGATGTCTGTGATGTATCAGGAATCAGCAGAATAAATCTTAAATTAAACTTTTCAGTGTGATACCCCATTTTTTCCAACTTGTTTGATGTGAGCCTATTTCTGACAGAGTGATAAAACCTCTGTGTAATATCTCGTTAAGGGTTAGGGATTAAGTAGGGAATTTCATTTGTGCTACATTTTCAAAATTGGTTTAGATTCATTGTTTTCTGCTTATCTCTATTCTAGTTTACTGAGCTCTGGAATAAATGCTCTAATAATATCTAATTTTCTTTTTATAATAAGAGTTGGCAGTCCATTCACTTTAGTATTTTTAGTCATTAGTATTTCTAGAAATTAATATAAAGCTGAGTGGAATCCAGAAGGGGAGACAAATGAGCAAAAGATCCATGTGGGGTTCCATCTTAGCTATACCAATAACCAATGAAATACCTCTATGCATACCACTGCTGTAGATAATAGTTACTTACAATGTGTGCTGCAACTGGCATTGTTGTTATTGGTCCCTGGCTGCTGCTCTCCTGGAGAATAAGCCATCATCCCTCCATTTCCGTTTCCATTGGTGGACGGTACAGATGCTAGCAGGCCTGATAAACACACACACACACACATATTGAGGCAATACAATATACTTAACATCAGCTTGAACTTATGTTTGGAGCTTTTTATTCAATAAAATAAGATTAGGGTAGTAGGGCTGCTAGTATGTGCTAGTTAGTACATGTTATTAGGCAGTATATGTTAATAGTATCTAGTAATTGTATATAATAAGTTTTAGGTAATACATGGTGATTTTATATTGCAATATAACAACAGATGAAAATTAGCCTGATGGCTAAATCTGGAATACTAACATTTCACACTAATGGTTCATTAACATGTGTAATGTTCAGGGCAGGTCGCTAGGGGCGCTGCATATGCACTGACCCTATTAATATAAATAAAATCACAAACAATTATGGCCATTTCCATAATGCTCAATTATTTCCATGTGGACTGATTACTCATAAAGGATTACAAGTTCTATCTTCTCAGAATAAGGCCCCTAATACATTTCTAAAACACTTTTCAAAAACATGGTTTAAAAGCTATTTGCAGGCAAAAGAAATAATACTGAAATAAAAAAATGAAACAAAGCAAAAAAAGATAGAATCTGTCCTCTCTCCTATAACTCTTCCGTTATATTTTTACCCATTTTCATTCTTACCGAGCCCGCGGTATCGGCTAAGCTGCTGGTAGATCTGCTTCATCCTCTCAATGTTGAGACGGCTGGCCTCTGCATGGTGTACCATGGGCTTGGGGTAGTGAACACCAATCACGCACTTGGCGGCGGTCTGCACAGATTCCGGTGCATTCCATGGGTCATAAATAAATTTGGCAGGGAAACCTCGGAGGACAGGCAAGTATCGTCTGGAAACACAGGGAGAGATTAAGCATATCAGCTTTCATTAATGGGACATTAGGATGTTCAGTAAAAGAATGGGGATAAGGAGCAAATGAAAGCATATTATTTAGTATAGCTTCAGAGGGACTTTTTAAACA
>OMLC01102671.1:0-11278 GCA_900302585.1 Regalecus glesne | reverse complement strand
CATTAGGAATGGATCCAGAACCGGTATATAAGAGGGACAGCTTAGGTTGGAGGGTTTGTAGACAAAGCCAGAGAGACCAGACTGAGATGGTCTGGACATGTGTGGAGGAGAGATGCTGGTATACTGGGAGAAGGATGGTGAATATGGAGCTGCCAGGCTAGAGGAGAAGAGGAAGACCAAAGAGGAGGTTTATGATGTGGTGAGGGAGGACATGCAGGTGTCTGGTGTGACAGAGGAAGATGTAGAGGACAGGAAGAGATGGAGATGATGACCTACTGTGGTGACCCCTGATGGGAGAAAACAAAGGCATAATAATAATAATAATAATAATGATAATAATAATAATGATAATATTATTAATAATAATAAATTCTGTTGTCTGAGATCTTTGATTTGTCACAGTGTCCAGTAGCTTCAGGTTCTACAGCCACCTCGGGCCCCACAGTCATGCAGAGACTTTTATTTTGGTATCAGACTGAATAATCACATTTCATATGTGTCCCATGGCTGAGGTGAGTACTGCAAAAATGTTTTTATTTTTAGTCAAGTCCACAATTCTGTCCTATTCTCTACTCTGTGCAGAGCAGTTGGAAGATGGCACTGGTTAAAATGGATTTGCTTGATGGAACAGTAATAATAGAAATGACCTTGTAGCTGAATTCTACGAATGCTTTAGTCAAATTCTCCAAATTCTCGTGTTCCAGTGTCCTGCTCATAGCATAAAAGTGGAGGGCACCATCTGAATTACCAGCCTGTCTACACTGCACGTGTTTTATTTGTCCATTTGTGAGAGAAAATACATTTCCTGTGACTACTCTTAAGAGAAGGCTTTGTCTGTACTTATGCACACACCACCTATATCCTATGACTCAATGATCATAGGGGGCAAAACTGTACTGTTAGTGTGAGAATGAATGTGAGACACGGATAGAGCTATTAGGAAAATCACGTTAAGCAAGCTGGGTGTTCTCTGTGACTGGGGTATAATGAATGTGAAATTAATTGTTGAGGAATGGTGCTGTATCCTTCATTGAGACCTCTTTTCCAGATGTTTCAAGCTGCTGAAACCAGTGACACGCTCACTGCTCTTCCACAGCACTGTTGTATTCATATGGCCTCGTCTACACATCCATATACTAACAACAATAACGGTAAGAACAAATAGGAATAAGAACAAACAAGATGAAGAACAAGATCAGGAGAAATGCATGTTGTGGGCACAAGGCTTGGACAGGTCAAAACACATAAAACACAACAGAAAATCAAATCAAAGGAATTGCAAAGTAGAGAGATGCTGAGATGGATGGATGGACGAATGGACGGACAAACCGACGGACAGATAGATGCATGCATACATACATACATATTTGCATACACAATGCACATGAACACTCACATACAGAAGATGAACACAAGCTGCAAACTAACAACTCCTGGCCAGAGTATGGTGACTTTCTACTCGTATAGCTGTTGTAAATATAGGAAGCAAATCTCAAGACGAATATCTTGAGTTTGCTGGCTAATTTGATAATACGAGAGTATTTCCATGTCTTTGGCAGTATCAGCATCTGAGCGGGTGACTGCATGTGAGTGTTCACCTAGTCAAGTCGAGTAAATTGTATTTGTCTAGCCCATTATAACAAATTACAAATTCACCTCAGTGGGCTTGCACAGTAACACAACATACTGTCTTTAGTTGTGCCCTGACTCATAAAGCATTTGAAAGGTTTTATAAGGTAACTGAATGAACCCTCTCAGAAATGTTTTTGGCAACCTTGTCAGTAACTGATAGAAGAGAGGTCTCTTGGTAGACCTCCGAGGCCCTCACAGGTCTTTCTTTACCAGTATACAGGATACGAGCGCGGGCCCGAGGCGTTCCAGGTTTTAGTCGCCTTATTTCACTGAGACAAAGATGGAGCCAGAATCTGGAGGGCCCGAAGCGTCTTGTTAGTTTCCCAAGGGATATTTAAAGAATGAGGTCTCCAATTCCATCTCTTAACAATTCCATCATGTCCGAAAAAAATTCCCACAAAGACCCTTCACTGCCATCATGTACAGTTTGACACACACAAAATGCCTGGGTGTTTTCCATCCAAATGCCGTGGGTTATTATTGTAAACCAGTGCCTTACCCAGTGAAATCTCAAGACAAATCTTTAGTTCTCCTCTACAGAAAATAAACTTAGCTCAACTACTGACCTCTTCTGCTTTCAGAGCCCTGCTCCTCTGTTCCTTGACATCCTGAAGGAGCGGAGCAGATTGTTTAGCTTCAGTCTCGTGTGTCAAATCTTTTGATGCACTCTGCCCTCCTATAGGATCCTTTTTTCTATGCACTGTTCTCTATATTTTCCACTGGTGGGTATACTTCCGATGAGCTGCTTCATTTTTCATGTTACAGAAAGTTACATTCATGAGGGGTTTTATCACTATTGACAATGAGACCAACCAAGTGGATGGAGGACGACCAAGGAGAATCTGGGCATAAAATCAACATTATCCTGGAGGCTGAACAAAGCGTAGGAATTGTTGTAAACTCTGTACCTAAACCATTTACATCTCCCACAGAGCTGTTCATCTCCCCAGCTGCAAGGTGGGATATTGATCATTTCTGACTTCTATTGCAGTCATACATAATAATCACACAACATCGTCAAATAGGCTTAGTTAATGCATGAAGAAGTGGACCGGACGTCATGATCATAATCTGGTGGTTAAGTTTTTTTTTTTTCATCGTCTCCACTTGGGACTGAATTACTTAACATCTTAACAAATCTTGGAAGACATAGGAGATCAGAAGAGAACTAAGGATGCTAGTTTTCAGATGTCTCAAAAGAATGTTTTAAGGGGATGGACATTGCTGACTGAAGTTCACACCCTATATTGTGTCTTGTAAGCTTTTATCTACCCACTATTTTTCTTTCACTGACTTCTCTATAATCTGTAATAAAAAGTCACCCTGGGTTGAGTAAGTCTTTGCCCATCAATACCTTTAGAGAACTTGGTGGGTATTACCATCTCTGGTTTAGCACTATTTAAGAATAATTCGATTTACTGTTTGTAATCTTTCCATCCATCCATCCATTGTCAATCACTTAAGAGCTGCAGTACACACCTGGGAGTCAGGCTTTACGGGTTTGTGTCCTGCCGCGTAGCTCGGTTAATATGAGGCATTCATTATAAAGTGCTTTGAGTGGCCGCAAGACTAGAAAAGTGCTATATAACAACAAGACCATTTAGCATTTTACCACTTATCTGATGATGGGTTACAGGGGAAGTGGAGTCTTTTCCAGTGCTCATTGGCCAAAAGGCGAAAAAACACCCTGGACATGTTTCCAGTTTATAATCTCTCTCTAAAAGCTAAATTAAAGGGTCTATTTTCAGGTCTCTTAATTAGTCCCCATCTTGTGGGGGTGGACATGGACGTAAATGGATCATAGGGGATTAAGCTTGGATGCCCTTCCTGACACCCCACGGTGAGGCTGAACCCACAATGCCTGGCTTATCATTTCCTGATGCACACGCTGTACCACTCAACTACAAATCCATTTGTGTGTGCTCTGTTCCTCTCTGCCAAGACGCATTTCAATAGAATCTACAATTCAAAAAAGTTGGTTAATTTTCATTAATTCAAAATGATCATGAAAACCTTGAGGAAGACTCAATGAAAATTGGACCATGTACTTTTTATTTTTACTTTCATGTCTTTAGACTTGGTTCAGGATTCTGGCGGAGTCATGCTGAACTGCTGCTTCCTGAACACATGGGCTTTTGAAACAAACTGATTTTTTTATGTGCTGGTAAGACTGCGTTTGCTGATCTGGGGGTGGCATGACTCAGGAGGTAGATCGGGGTCATCTAGTAATTGCAAGTTTGCTGGTTTGATCCCCGGCTCCTTCAGGAAGTGTGCCGTAGTGTCCTTGAGCAAAACATGGAACCCCCTAACTGCTCCTCAGGCGCTACAGCTGCCCACTGCTCCTATACACGGGATTGGTTAAACACAGAGGACATATTTCATTTGAGAATAAGATAACTTAATAAAGCGGCTATCCTTTCCTTTCATTCTGTCACGTTGCAAAGGTCACTTCTATCCAACTGATCAGTAAGCCCAACAAAACAGTCCCATTATGCAGAGAAAGAACATTCAAATGCATAGTATAATATTAGATGGGTTTTTTTTCTAAGGTTGTCTAGTTATATTTTTTCCCATTTCTTTTGTTTCATTAATAGATGCTGAGTTACCTAAATAAAAGTGAGTAGAAATAAAAGAAATAAAAGCTGAATGAATTTGTATTATATTCATATATTTTTTACCTGCGACAGACAGATGAAGAGACAGAAAAGAAGATGGAGACATACGGATGAACGAGGACACACCCAAAGTAATTGTATGTCTGGCCTTCACTATACTGACTCGTATCTATTCAAAATGTGTCAGTAGGGCGGTGCTTTTACATTTCTCTACACATGTAGAGGCGGTGCTATCTGTGCATCTCCCTAAAATCTGAGATTCGAACGTACCCCCTAGTGAGCACAATTTGTTGTCAAGATGCTGAAAGCCAATCAGCGTCTAATATTCAAATGAGGGCGGGTAAAGATGTCTACGACCTTCCGGTGGAGTAGACTTGTTTGCGTTAGCTTGATGAAAGTTTTGATGGAAAATATGGTACAGTTTGCAGGTTTTTATGCAAAACGGACTCTGTAACTCCGTTAAATTTCCCACCAAAAGAAGAAGTCCCACTATAATGCTGAAATGGTTAACATTTATTTAGTTACGAGGCTCACATGCCTACAAACTTAGAGGGACTACGTATCTACGATGTTCGTTTCAGTTGGGCGTGTTTATTTCTATAGCCAAACGCTAAAGTGACTGGGTTTCTACAAGAAGTTGGCTTTGAATTATGTCACTGGGCTGACTATTTATCCCGAGACTGCAACAGTGAACTGGACTCGCCATGTAAGTCATGTATTTCTTTTACTCAATATCATAACGTGGGTTGCCGGTGCACCGGTCAGCGCAACAATTGCGCCACCTATGTAGTTGCCGACTGTAAAATGCTATCGAGACGTGTATTTCCCCTGTCATGTTGATAAACTGCTGAATATTATAATACTGAGACATTTTCTGTTATATCCAACCAACATCCAGACTAAAGCTTTTGGCGTGTAATGTATTTGCTTCGTGACTTACGAATTGCTTGTAATATATTAACACTTTGCTAGCTGCTGCTAGCAAAATCGATCCCGACCAGGTTTGCGGGTTTTTCATCTTGATTGTTGTTTTCTGACAAACAAATTCCAACCATTTGGAGCATTATCGCAGCTAAGTGCATCTGAAGTATTACTTATATTTTTATTGTGATTGGATAGTTCTTTATTCGTCCCACAGGAGGAAATCAGCGTTTTTATTTTATTAGTCCAGTATCACGTAGATTAGCCGTTGACAGAGACACCCACCCCAAGATGGTTCCTGGGCTTGGATTCAAATAAACCCCTTAGAACCATCAATTTACATGTAGTGCTTTTCACTTTATCGTAACATCATGTGGGTACGAATTTAGACTAATACACCAATCACACTACATTGACTCTTTTGTTAAGACTATAGCCAACCAAGTTTACCAGACAAATGTGGTCAGCTATCAAAATAAACATATATTACGTGTAATATAAAAATCTCAGTCAGGTGGCATATATCCTTCAGCAAACTTTGACTGGTCCTCTGGTGCATGATTATGTAGTAACAATGTGATCACATTGTGACATCATAGCAGATATTGTATGTTTCACAACCACTAGTGTGTCAGCCACTTTCTGCAATAAGCTATCAAACAATATAATCAAATAAGAGACGCTAACTCTACTGACCATTCAGATACTCTGCTAGCTGGTGCATAACAGAGTCTCTGTCTGGGTCTCACCGAGGCTCAAGTATGTGTGACTGACTCTCTCATGTTTGCTCTAAAACTACCAATGTTGATATACTCTGCTGTTTCACTGGTAAATCACGAGAGCTGTGATATCTATGTATTCATAGATCCTGATTTTCTTAGTAATAATAATGATCACCTTTATAGGGTCAGTGTATATTAATCAATATTTAGAATCTTAATATACTAGATTAGACACAAGGCTTTTCTTCTGTTGTCCCAAGCAATTGAGGGTTCAGTTTCTTACTTAAAGACACATTTACACACTCTCTGCAGGGGTCTGTGATTGAACAACCAATCTCTGATTATTATCTGCACTCCCTCCTGAGCTATGCTGCCCCCCCCTAAATGAGGGAGAAAGAATAGATGTACTTCAGCCACTTTCCAGTTTTTCAGAGTAAAAAAAAACTTTTTATGTGGATAACTCATCTTAAACAATACATTAATCATCTCACAGCATTTTTATACTTTAACAAGCTACAATTCCAACAGTGAAAATTGCATCCTAAAATGTGAGTATAGAAGATCTTACCGATGATAATACCATCCATTGTCAACCGCTTATCCAAAGTCGAGTTGGAGGAAACTGAAGTCTACCCCAGCACTCATTGGGCAAAAGGGAGGGAAACATCCTGGACATGTTGCTAGTCCATCACAGGTTAGAGCAGGGGGGCTCAATACGTCAATCGCGATCTACCAGTCGATCACAAAGGTAGTGTGGGTAGATCGCATGGCATTAAATAAATAGACGTCAGCCCATCATCCATTCCATCACCCTGTATATCAATCAAGTGACGGGATGGATGATAGGCTGACGTCTATTTTTTTAATGCCATGCGATCTGCTCACACTACCTTTGCGATCGACTGGTAGATGGTGATCTACATATTGAGCACCCCTGAGCTAGGGGAACAGTGTCTTGCTCAAGGACATCTATACATGCTTCTCTGGTGATGGGGGGATCACCCCTATAACGTTCTGTTCACCAGATGACCACTCTACCCCCTGAGCTATACCACTCCTGGACATAAATACATGTTATGGTATTTTGGCTGACTTGAATATTCAAGAGCATTTATTTAAGCTGGAGTATTCGACCGGAGAAATGCAGCAGAGGGAGTCCGAGGCTCATAATGCATTAGCTGAGCAAGGGAATATGGCTGGTGGAGGCCATCCAGCACCTGAGCTGTTGAGAGAAAACCGCAAGTAGTGATGCTGTTGCACAAATTGCCAAATGATGCCAAGAGAGAATGAATTATTCTGCAAATTTTTTCGATGTGGGCAGTTTTTGCTGGGTGCTATCATCGATGCCAACCCCAAAACAGCCTGTGTTTGCGTTCTTATGCTTGAAAGTTATACTCCTCACATATACAGTGGTGCGCTGGATAATTTCTTCAGGATCCTAAAGATAACTGAAAAAGACAACTAATGCAAACAGGGCTGAGATACCAGATGACCATTTGGTGAGTATTTTATAACCTAACAATATGTTTTGGCAAACAAAGTAATAGCTATCGGGTAGTGTGATTATAGATAGTAATGTTGGTTAAGCTGTTTTTTCAACACATTTTGACTGATATCATTGCAGTAGGATAAATTCTATTTTTTATTTTCCCATGTCTCTAAATTTCCTTTTGTAAATACCTTGCCCTATCATATTATCCCAAAAGATCAGTTTATCATCTCTCTGGCAATTTTTATTGTCTTCATTAAGGCAACTTGCCCTTCGAGCGACCACTGTGTTAATGGCCGAAACTGGCACAGTTGCATTACAACCGGAGCTGGCAATCAGTTTAACATTCATGGCAATTTGCACATGAAATCTGTGTTAGATTGCTGATTTTCGTTTTTATGTACTTTTTATTAGGTTGGCTCAGTTAGCCATGGCTGACAAATTCACTTATAAGAGTGTTGAAATGCTTCTCCCATAAAAATCTTAAAATCCAGATTAAAAGATTCAATTTTCTGGGAATAGCTGCTATTGTTATAGTATATGATCAGTACTTGCATAATTCCCTGATGAATAACCACCTTCTTTTCTTTCATTTGCTCTGCAGAGAATTTATCTTCCGTCAGCTTATTGTTGTTGTCTTTTTGAGCGGATGTTCCAAGGGGAGGCAAATGGAACTGCATCATCCTGCCTGTGTCAGTACAGAGAGCACGCTGAAGTGGACAAAGCAATGGATGGGATTTGACCATGTGATATCCAAGCCTTTGTGTAATACTGCTGCTAAACTTCAGTACAGCTAACAATGGACCCTTAAAGCTTGTTGGACTGATCTGGACTTTGTCTTGTCAAAGTAGAAAATAGACCTCTCAAAGTATGATGTACAACATGTTGAACATTTATTCAAAAAATCAATAACACGTTATCCATGTATATATCAATTTTTTGATAAATTTTAGCATGGTGTACCTCATACTTTGAGAGACAGACAAAAATTTGAATAGTTTATTTTCATACTGAAGGCTATCAAAGATGGCTCCAGGTACAACTGCAGACTCAGAAAGACCTACAGAACAGGACCAAGATAGTACATGTATACAAGCCAATGCCCCAGCCATGGAAACATTTGAGGCCAAGAGGAAACACTAACTGAAGTTGGGTCCTTATTACACCAAAAAGTCCTCACCATCAACCAGAGATGGCCAAAGTGATCCAGTAAGAGTCACTGTGGGTGCAAATCTTGATTCTATTAGTCAATCAATTCTGTTTGCTAAGGACCTTGATCAGTAGACTCAAATGTGTATAATCTACTAATCAAAGTCCTTCGCAAAGACGATTGGTTGACTAATAGAATCAGGTGTGTAGGTGCTTGGTTGGAACAAAGACCTGCACCCACAGTGACTCTACTGGATCACTTTGGCCATCTCTGCCATCAATAACCTGATTCATGTCATTCAGACTGATCAATTGTGGAACAGAGTGGACTGTGTGGTCTCACTACGCAACTTTCTCTGATGGCCGAAACACAAGGCAAGATTTTGCTCTCTTGTTTTTTTGTGTTCAGTTATGATGTTTTATACACGACGAATTTAATTTTGAACATTAGAGTGATGCGTGATATTTCTGTGTCATACTTTTGTTTGAACAGGGGCGGCATAACTCAGGAGGTAGGGCGGTCATTTAGTAATCGGATGAGTGTTCCTCATCAATCCTGGCCCCTGCAGAAAGTATGTCAAAGTGTCCTTGAGCAAGACACTGACTCTTTTAACTGCTCCCCAGATGTTGTATCTGCTCACTGCTACTATACAATACTATACAAAGGCTGGAGTATTAACCCCAACATGAATGTAAGAGTGAAGATTTTAAGATCCTGTTCTTTGTACACAGAGCTGCTGAAGGATTGGGGTTTTGTGTGTTGAAACTCAAGCACATTACATCCTGGTGTATCTGGGCACTGCCGACATAGCCAGAACCCAGATTTCTTGGTCAATATAGCAGGAACTGAGGAATTTATTGTTTTAATTTATTATATTTGGCCTCAATAGTGATTGCCACACAAAAATGGGGGAATTTCTCTGTGTAAAAATGTCATGTGGCTGTATTATTCTCACATATTCCAGGACATATCTTCTTTATGTTTAGAACCTACGGAGACTGGGAATTCTTAAAGTAGAGTAAACCGATTTTCAATGTGATTGTCTTGAATTTTCACATGTGTTCGATCATGAGTCATTTGGGGATTATATAGTCAAAATAATTCTACACATAGAAGCTTTGATATGCACAAATAGGCACAGACATAAAGACACGCCCTTCTCTGACCCTGGGTTCATATCCAACTGGGATTAACTCAAACCCGCTCCTCCTATTGTCCTAATTTGGTTTCTATCCTTCCCTTAAGTCTGCCTATTGGCACACTCATACAACCCCATCTTTAAATGTGGGTTCCTATTCACCTACATACATAGTTTTTTATTATAATTCCATGTCATTTATATTATATGCACACCTCTTATTTAACATACATTTTGTGTAATCTGTATTTCTTGAGGTTTTTAACTTTTACCTGATCTCACTTGTAGTGTATTGCAGTGTTTTTGCCTATGAAATGTGCTATGGAAATAAAGGGGTCTTGACATTCACAAACAACCTTTTAATTATTTTTTTTACATGAAATGCAGACTGGCATTATTTGGGCTGCTATTTTTTTAAACACCTTTGGAAATGTTTTTTTTAACCATCTATGACTGGAAATCGAAAATCTAAGAGTTACAATTTGACATCCATGTCGTCACAGAGTGCTGACTGTTATAACCTGATCCCCTTTAACTGCCAGGTAGTTCACTGCTTCACAAGCTTATTGCAAAAAATACGGTCAAGACCTTTAGCTCTGTTGTTCCATACAAAGTATAAACGGGGGCCGATGTCCTGATCCGAACCTTGTGGGTTCAGATATCCCATAATGTCTGCAACACATTAGCCCAGCAAGTGAGAGATTGAAGAAAAAAAAAACCTCACAGTAGCTGTGTGACTTTCAACACATGAATATCTTCATTGTTCCAGGGGGAGCTATATGGGCACGGTCAGTCTAGGGAAACTGGATCAAATTCTCCCTTACTGCTTTAATCCCACATGGATTTAGTGAGGAAAACCGTCTCTTTGATCTTGATAATCTTTGTACTACTTAGCCTGAGTCCACAGGGCTGGGCACACTACCTGATTGGATGACACAAGGTGAATGATGCTCGACAAAAATCGTGAACATAATGTCACAGAAATATTAATTCTTGGTATTCTTTGAGCTTTCTTGTTATTGAATTTCAAAGGAACCCAGAGCTCCAGCATAAAGAATGGAGTCTTCCCTCATCCTTTGAGAGAGGTCCATTTTACCTGTCATGATTAGTCCCCACGTTGTGGGGCTAGATACAGACTTAGATGGGGCTTTGCCGATTAAAGCCAGATTGCCCTTCTTGGTGCCCTGCGGTGGATTCAAATCTGCATCCTCTGATTCGTCCTTCAGTTCCCAAATTACACACTCTACCAACTGACGTACCATGGCCTTGAATATACATGAGTGAAATAATCCAGTTGTATGTGTGTGTACGCGAGAAATGGCTCGGTGGGTAGAATGGTCGCCTGGCAATCAGAAGGTTGCAGGTTCGATCCCCGCACCTGCAGAGAAGCGTGTCGAGGTGTCTTGAGCAAGATACTGATCCCCTAACTGCTCTGCCATGTGATAGACTGGCAACCTATACAGGGTGTACCCCGCCTTTTGCCCAATGAGAATGGAGATAGACTCCAGTTACCCCGCAACCTGATTTCGGATAAGCGGTTGACGATGGATGGATATATATATATATATATATATATATATATATATATATATATATATATATATATATTAG
>OMLC01102669.1:30426-71850 GCA_900302585.1 Regalecus glesne | reverse complement strand
GTATTAGATGTCTGAAAAGGAGTAAGAGAAGTTACTATTACATCTTATTATTTCCTCCATGGCTGTAAAAGTTTGCCAGTTTCTTCTCTGACATCTGAAAACAGAGCTTTTTGAAGACCCTAAAAAAAACTAAAAACCCAACCAAAACAAAAACTAATAACGAAAAAAGCCTGCAATTAAAACATCAAAAAACTTGGGTAAAACTTTAAGCCGGATTTGGAAAGGAAAATTTCAGAGCAAAAACAATATGCTTCAATCAGAAGGTGCCTTGAATTTGCTGTCAACCTCCAGATATTGTGATGGTTGTGAGTAAGTGTGTTTTGGTGCATGTATGTGAGTGTGTTAGACCTAATCTAATCAGCTTTGGTAATGAGTATCTCCTGCAACCCCGCTTCACCACTTTGCTAAACGGAGGCACCCAATTTAGAGTAAAAAGGAGGTGGTGTGTGCGTGTGTGGAGGGTTATATGTGTGTGTATGTGTGTGGGGGGGGATTAGAAGCGGCTGCTCTGGAAGTGGCTCAAATTACCCCTGTTATAGAAGTAGAGAAAGGAAATGGATTGTGACTAAACATGGGAGCTGAGCCAAGGCTTGTGGTTATGTAGCTTTGTTTTCTGTGGGCATACAAACTGCAGAAAGTGTGTGGCCCACAGTCACCTCTGGCACAACTCTGATCAGTGGAAAGATGAACATAAACAATGTTCTCACTGCCAGTGCTGAGCTTTTTATATGGCAAACTATGAAGAGTGGATCCCCATCTCTTCAATTCTTTAACAGTATAGATTTAAAAAGATTATAACAGGGTATAAAATTATTCAATCTATTATTAATCTGCAAAACTCTCGTATGGCTTCCTAGATTGACAGTTAGAAAGAAGACTGGTTTTACAATTTAAATGACAGTGAAAACAAAAACAATATTGGACCCATCAGAGTATCGATCTGTGTGACTAAAGTACCCTTTGACATGAATACTAGTGTGCTGAGATACATTTTCAATACCACTAAAATACAATTCAAAAATTGAATGTTATATCTAAAGCTTCAACTTTGATGGGCACCTCCAAATGGTTATATTGCATGCCGAATGGTCAAACATTGCTTATTCAGATCCAACCAGTGACCTCTGTCATGCCCCTTACTCCTTCCCCCATTTCCTGTATTGTTCCACGGTCACTATTAAGTAAAGGTATTGAAAAAAAATCTCTAAAAAGCTAGAAAAAGCTTTTGATGATTTCACTTACTGAAGCCTGTCGTAATAGTTAAAATTGCAGTAGTTTTCGAAAACTCTATGACAAAGAGGTCCATTAAAAATGTAGCAGTCACCAACATCTAGCATCTCCCGTTAGCATCTTCCCACCACTTAATAATAAAACAAAGTTGAACTTGAGTTTTAGCTATTGATTTTGTAGTATGTGTTGGTAAAGGACTTCAGTGAACTTCTGCCATATATGCCTGTTAGCCTCAAAAATTTAGCTTATTCAAACTTCACAGTACCTAAATTAATCTTCCATATTTAGTTGTTACTTTTCAGTTGTAAAATGCAGCAGCAGCAGGTAATTGTTTGTAAATCTTTGTGATTGTAGTTTTGATGTATCTTATACATTTTAAGGCATCGAGAGGAATATTTTACAAGACCTTTTAGGACTTTTTATGATCAGCAGATAGGTTGCATTAATTAATGCACTCTCAAAAGGAACAAAAACTAAACTAAGTTGCAATGAAACTACAGGACTGATACCAAAGGAAGAAGGGAAAAAATACAAGCCACAGTGAATTTTAGAAAAATTAGCTTATTTGGAAACTATTGTGATTCTTAAAACAACAGAAATAGGCCATATCGGCACTGGGAACCAAATGCCTTGCATTCTGTTCTGTGGTTCTAGTCGGGGCTTAACGGGTCTTTTTATGCTTTAGTGAAACTAGGCCAAAAACCACAGGTCCAACACCACAAGACCACAGGCCCTTCATGTGCCTCCTGTATGCCCATGATTGGAGATCAGTGATTGCCAGCTGGCTTCTAGTCTTGCTTAACTCAGAGAATGGCATGTTTACTCAATTTGGGATCGTCTCTGCTAAATGGGCAGTTTAACAACACTTTCTCTTTAACATCTCTACCACAACTTAACAAAGGGCCCTCTGGGCCTATACTGAACATCAGGTCAAGTGCTAGCAATGCGTATGAGCCATCACCAAGACGATGGAGTCATTAGTGGAAAATCTCTTGAACCACACTATAGTGGCTAAGGAGGACTCGAGAACAACGTCTGTGCCTTAGCTCTGCTTTATGGAAAGAGTCTGTATGCAGCTGCGAAAGCAAACTTCAAACTTTATGTACAACAGCTTTAAAAAGAAAACATGCACAGAGGAAGAACCAGTTAAGGGTGTCTACTCTGAGATGCATATGTCCTGGGTGCTGTGTAATGGTGTAAACTCAGACATCCAGAGAGCACCCCTGATACACTCTCTTCAGCACTCCAACTTAAATTGTATGATGGTGTGACACTGGAGGGTTTGTCATTCTAAAAGAAAATCCACTTCACAGGAATCTGTTTGTTTCCTGAGAGCAGTTGCAATAACTTTAGTTCTCCAGATCGATCAGAAAAGGAAAAGTGTCATCTATCATCTCCTTTTCCCTGGTTTCTCAACAGATCATGAGTAACAACAACACTCCCGTTTATTAAAAATACACATTCAAAGGCAGACTGGAAAAATGTTGCATCACATAAGAGTACAGTTCTAACTGCTTTGACACAAAACATGACCTACTTTACAAAACCTTAGCATATGACTTGGCTGTCATGTCAACACTTAACAAGGCACACAAGCCTTGCAAAATGAAACTTGCCCCCCATCTGACTCAAACGGATACATTCCTTGCTCCCTATGACACCCATTTAGCCAGACGTGCATAAGATAGGCAACAAATATCCAATGGTTTCATCTGTGTATTATTTTGGGAAAACATTCCTACTATCAACTAATATTTCATATCTGAAGATAATTATGTAATATAAAAATACTTTATTATCAATTACTTTATTTTTACATGTCACGATTAGTCTCCATATTGCGGGGTGGACATGGGGCTGTAATTTTAACACTAACCCCTAATGTGTATTACTCTTTAACCCAACAATAATGCATAAGAAACTACTAGATTCTAAAAATAGTGGCATTATGGAATGCCCTGAAAGTTTGTACTGTAGTGAATTCAGAGGTGATGATGAATTTATTCTAAAACCAACAGAAGGTCATATCAATACAATTGTTAACTATTCTACTAAGAGTCATTTGTTTCAATTCTGTTAATCTGATTCAAGTTAGTTTTCCATGAAGACCAGCAGGGAATGGAAATTGAAGAATATACTGTTGGAAAGTGATTCACGGTCATAACTCAATCCGCTGGTGTCACCCATTTTCAAAATTCACCCAACAATACTACAGATAAAATCCCAAAATTTTCCTTTAGTAAGCATGATAAAACTGGTTTTTAGGTTTGTTGAGCAATATCTAAGGAAAGGACCTTTCCTAATGATCCTAATGGGGCGGCATAGCTCAGTGGGTAGAGTAGTTGTCTAGCAATCGGAGGGTTGCAGGATCGATCCCTGGTCCTGCATATAGCATGTTGAGATGTCCTTAAGAGCAAGACACTTAACCCCTAACTGCTCCCCAAGCGCCATGTGTTGGCACCTCACTGTTCCTATACAATAGGTTAAGGTCAAAAATGCAGAGAAATCCAAATTTCCCTTTGCGGGACTGATAAGGGAATCATTATTATTATTATTAGTATTAATATCTTCAGGTTGGGTTAGATACTTCATCTAATTCAAACAATAATTGGTAAAATAACATTCAAAAGTGAAAAACATAGTCCGTGAATACAAATTATTTACCCCGAATAAAAATTCTCTATCCTATTATCTTAAACTTCAAGAGAGTTCTGATAGGAGAAAGCAAGTACAGGAACCAAAAGACTACTTACTTCTTTGACAGTGTTTCTGTGTCCAGCAGCGTTCACTGAAGTGCCCGTTGATGGTGGTTGTCAGGCAGGTGGCTTTCCCCTTAGCTGTCCCAGGGCACACATCCCCACACTCGCGGTCATTTTTGTTGGCCACAATGTAATTGTCCTCCACCGAGTCCAAGATCTTGGACCAGTCCAGTGTGGACAGATAGCAGAGGTCAGGGTTCTTCTCAATCCTCACAGCTCCTCTGGTGATGTTCATCAGACTGTGGAGACCGATTTCTCGAAGCTGGAGCATTTCAAACACCACCAAAGCGTAGTTGAAGAACAAGTTGTTGCCTCTGATGACAGTTAGGTTGGGGAAGAGGTTGCTGAGGCTCTCCATGCCATACACCCTGAAGAGCAGAAGGTAGTCTGTGACCACTGTCAACTTGGGGTAGCTGAGTCCTCGGAAATCTTCAGGCTTAGTTTTGAACATGAGCAGAATTTTCAGATGTCCTTCAATCACTGTGCAGTTCTCTAGTGTGTGCATGTTGGTCACATTGTTCCGGATGTCCTTGCTTGAACAAACTGAATAGACAGAACACAATAATTAGTTACTGGACTCCTTCCTAAAAGGATTCAAAGATCTTGCTAGGAAGGAAGAGCATTTCTTAGTTTACATTTGGCCTTAAAATGAAAATAAAGCAAGGTCATTCATTCTGCCAGGATCAAGCTGGCAACTCCTTCTGCATTATCTTACTAAGATTCCAATGCTAAGCATGAAACATCTATCCATACAGTAGACCCAATATACTTCCTATGATAGGGATTGCATGCTAATAATGAATCATTCAAAATGTGTAAAAAGGTATGAGTTCAGTGTCTTGAAAAAATAATGTCTCAGCATGACATGGATATTCCAAGGATTTAACCAGAGATCTTTTAGTTAAGCTGGGGCTGCAGCATTTCAGCTGCGGATAGGAAGAAACGTGATAAACTGGTCATGAGAGCTAGTTCTGTCCTGGGATGCCCCATCAAAACTGTGGAGGTAGTGGGACAAGGGAGGATGATGGCTAAACTGTCATCCATGATGGGCAATGGTTCTCCCCCCATGCATGACTAGATTGCTAGACTAGAGAGCTCCTTCAGTGATAAGTTACTCCCTCCAAGGTGTTTGAATGAACGTTTCTGCTGGTCTTTCCTTCCCGCAGCTGTCAGACTATATAATCCGGACTGCTCTTCCAGTAGAATAAATCCAATACATGAACAACATCGATATACCAAATAATAAAAAATGAGTGTATTTTTTCCTGTTCATACTGTATATAGTGTTCATATTTCCCCCCTTGTTTAAAATGATGTTACATATTATGCTCTAGATTTGATGCCGCTCTTCTCTTACTGTGCTTTCCACTTTGCAGCTGTAACACCGTAAATTCACCCTGTGGGACTAATAAGGGAGTATCTTATATTACTGTCACACACAAACACAAACAGGATTTGTATTCCGGCCGTTTTTCCCCGCTAGCGGGGGTTGACCGGTCCATGGATTCGTCTCCTCCAAGTCATTGACTCTCCATGAATTTTGTTGTGGAGCGAAGTTTTTATGACGGGATGCCCTTCCTGACGCCAACCCTTTTAGTCGCCTCTTACGACACGCAGGGATACGGTGGATGAATTCTGACCCCCATCCACAGAGGGGACTTAGTATCTTATATTACTGTAAAGACATTAATTGGAGTGACCTGATCCATACCCAGTAAATATGAGGCATACATTTTGAGTAGTCGCTAGAGCGACTACTCAAAAAGCGCTATATAAAATTGAATCCATTTACCACCAACTTTTTTGGTCTTATTGAGGACTTGTGCAGCAGTGTTCTGCGATAGCCAAGCACCATATGGTGGCAGCTCACTGCTCTTATACAATAGGATTGGTTGAAATGCAGACAATTCCAAATTTCCCCTTGTGGGACTGATAAGGTTATTATGTATTATTATTATTATGTATTATTATTATCATTATTGAAGAAAATTGACATCTAATCATTGATCTGTTCAATGCACTTAATCAGGTCTTGTATGGGATTATAGTCTCCTGGTGACATGGTGATGTAAATCTGTGTTTAATCTGTATGTTTTTGGTAACATATTTAGTGGTTTTCCATGATTTGAACATGGAGCTTATCAATGTCAAACAGAAGAATTGAGCCTTGGGGAGCAACACAGGTCATTTTTTTCTGATCAGATTTTTAATTAACTATGAACACAAAATTGTCCCTGCTTTTAAGTATGATTCAAACCAGCTTAGTGCTCGTTCAGATAGTCACCCACCCAGGTTTCCAGTCAAGTAATAGGTTGTTGTCTGTGTCAAATACAGCACTGAGATCCAATGATATCAGGATTGATATTCTGCCACTGTCTGTGTTTCTGACACTCCAGAGGAAAAATTAGTCTTTAGAGGAAAGATTAAACTCAAATAAGAAAGTGATTGACAGCAAGGACAAATACTGATAATATTGGTGTAGCTTTACCTCATTGGACAGTGCTGAAAGGAGAGAAGTCATTACTTTCACTGCCAGAGAGGGGAGTCAAAACTTCCGCACTGGGATTTAAATGTGTTTGTGCTTTGAGAAGAAAAGTACTGGATATTCTGATCTATATGACAAAAGATATGTAGATTAAAATTTAACAATGAAAAAAAAGACCACGCAATTGCCTCTGATCTTGGGATTAGCAAAAAGGTGTAATCTAGCTTGATTGTAGCTATTAATGTTGTGTACAAAAGACACAAACTTTATCCGTCCATTGTCAACTTGTCTTAACTGAAGAAAAAAATGCTTAGGCGCAGGGTAATGAAAGAGGATATTTCACTTAAAAATATGTGATTGTGTCTCTGGCTTTGATGAAAACCAGGCCCCTTTACTGACATTGTTAAGCAACCATATATCTGGCTATTAGTCAAAGTAAAATACAGAATGCTGTCATCAGCGTCAAGTTGTGCTCATCCTTGGCTACTCAAATTTGGTTTGTGTAGCTGCTGTAACTCAAGCACACAAAATGTTTTAGCTAATGCGTTAAAAATATCCTCCCATGTGATCTCTATTCAAGCACTGTCATGCATTGCAGCTTACATTAGATTCATGGTTTATTCAGAGCTGGCATTTTGACACATGATCCCATTCAAAAATATTTCATATTAACTGTGCAGCTAGTCTACATTTGCTATATCCACCTTTTCTTAACTAAACTATTTCAAAATAAAATAGCTCTCTAGATAAAAAGCCAAATGTGGAAGTTAAACTGGCAATAGAAAACTTTTTTGCTTTAACTTATAAATGTTGATTGCATTCTGTAACAGCTACAGACTAAAGACACCATTCACTAAACTGGTTCCCTATAAACCTCGCTTTCACCAAGCAATTGTGTCAGCTACCGGGTATGATCTCCTGTGAAAAAAATGTTTGATCTATGGCACAAAGGAAGTACATCAACCATTGTGCAGCCAAATGATGAGTGCACGCACACGGTTGACTCAGATCAGGCAGCGATGGAGACCAGTTGAGCAAGGTAGGGGGTGAACTAAGAGAGTTTTAATAACTGCAACCATGAAAGGTTCTTTATCATATAGTCATAGCTCTGCACCTAAAGAAATTCAGGCTGATAGGTCCAGTAGTTTGCGAGATTAGCCATGGACACACAACCACCCAACCACACACATGCACACAAGCACACACGTACAGAGGCTGCTGCCTGGGAGAGATAATAAAGCTGTGATGATTTCAATTGACCTCTTTAGAGAACACTCATCTTCTCTCTTATTTCCAACGTGGGATTTATCATTTTTTTCACAGAGCTAGGCTCTTAGGAAAATGGAAAGCAATTCGTTTGTCTTTGCAACAGCAGAAGAAACATAATACCAATTGGAAATGCTGGGGGGCGCGTTGTCTATTGCCACTTTAATTCTAAAACTATTGTAGACTGTGCGCACATTGAGCTTGTAGTCTATTCCCTGTTTCAAAGCAATACATATAAACCACTTCAACATCCAATAAGTCAGGCTATTCAGTTCACAAGGTGATATTTGTAGGTTAAACTTAAAAGCCTGCCAGTAATGAGGTTTTCCTCAACTCCATACAAATTCCTGCTAATCCACCAGGCTCTTTTCAGCAGATGCCTTTTGTAACCGAACATGAGTAGTGACAGCTATAAAAACTTTTCCAAGTGCAAGTGGAGTTTTGGACACTAAAACTAATTTCACAACAGTTCACAAGTTGTGGGTGCAGCTGGAAGTGTGCTGCTTTGTGAGGGCTGTATTTGTTTATCAGTCAACACACAACAGAGGTGTGCACATCAGGCAAACTGGTCAGCTATGCTGGGAAGGGGGAAAAAAGTGAGACTTACACCTCTTCACTACAGCAGCTCATTTTACAACCATGTGTTGCATAACAGTATGAGACAACTGCCACACTCGGTGTCTGATCATCTCAGCTTCATGATGATAAATAACATGGTTTTTACCTGGTGACCTTTACAGCCAGTATGTTAAAACAACGGAAATGTATCTGCGCTTAGGGCTACATACAGCTCTTAGGGTCATTGTTAACTTGATAAAGATTCTTAACAGGCTTAATTACCAACTTTTCAAGTCAATTCAACCTCTATATGAGGAAAGCATGTTTACCCTTTAAAACCGCTTTACCATCCCATCTGCAGTCCCCACTGTAGTTCCAGGGGAGTCACTTCATCAGAAGCATGTATGGCATAACACAAATAAAAATCATTCTATAAACACGTGATTTCAATAGATTGTCATCTAAATGAAACACTTTCCATTTAAGTGTAGTTGTCTGGGGTTGGGGTCTGCTGGAGTCTGCAAGCAAGTCTGGCCCACAGAGCCATATGATACATTAAATGGGCTTAACCCCTGGCAACTCAATCACCTCTAAAGGATTTTTAAATCTCTCACTCGCTATCTAAAAACAGAAACATGACCCAAGAAAGGAGGGGACCGGAAGTATAGAAGTAGAAATCGAACATGGTATCAGTTAGCTGAAACAGCAAGGAATAACTGCCCAGGACGTCCATGGAGAAAGCAAAGCATCATGGGGCGACAGGTCCTGACTCCCGTCAGTGTTCACTTTCAGCTACACCAGTATTTTTAGCACTGCATTCCCAATAGAGAATCTAATACATTCCCGTTGTACTGATAGTGGCTCATGTTGGAAACTGGAACACAGAAACCCTAGTTTGGGCTTGAAGAATCCTGGAGCAAAGGGAGGGAAAGGGCTAGCCTGGTTGATTTCACTCTATGTATTATTAGACTTGGATTTGAACTTCGAAGAAGGGAAGAATGTTGACGTATCTGAAAATAAATAACATTATATATTTTGTTTAGAGTTATTACATAGCCATTAAGATACGTGGCCACACATCGCAGAGTAAAATTATCTGATGCATGCAAAGCATGATCCTAGTAGGTCCTATTGACCATTAAAATATTTCCTTTAGTATAAAAAAGTGACAAGCAACAGGGTTACCATGGCAACTAGAATGGCTCAAGCTCTTCATTAGCTTTCAGTACACAGTCTTCTCAAAGCCAGAGAAGACTGAAAACACAGACACTGCTTCGGACTGCCAATTAGAGTCATGAGGACAGTCGATTTCCACTGACCAATAAAATTAGACAGCCCATTCCCCACCTCTCTTCCTCCCCATCAGAGATGTGTTTTTAAAGGCACATTTAAAAGAAGAGATGTAAGGACTTATTTCCCACATTAACACTCCAAGCACGGAAAAACAAGCTTCGTTGGCATAGCTCAGTGGGTAGAGCGGTCGTCTGCCAATTGGAAGGTTACAGGATCAATCAACGGTCCTGCATACAGCAAGTCTAGGGGTCCTTGAGCAAGACGCTGAGCCCCTAACTGCTCACTTGATGTACTTCACTTTGGATAAGAGCGTCTGCTAAATGTTTGTAATGTAAAATGTAACTTTTCCCAAAACTTTTCTCTAAAAGAAAAATATTTACAGAGGTAAAAACCACCCTGGAATGAGCTCAAATCAAAGTAACTGTAACTGTAAAAACATGGTCCTTAATTCAACTCAACATGTGGTGAAACAAGGGGCACCATGGCTCAGTGGGTAGAGCGGTTGCCTGGCGATCAGAAGGTTGCAGGTTCGATCCCCGTTCCTGCAGAGAAGCGTGTCGAGGTGTCCTTGAGCAAGACACTGTTCCCCTAACTGCTCTGCCCTGTGATAGACTGGCAACTTATACAGGGTGTCCCCTGCCTTTCACCCAATGAGAACGGAGATAGGCTCCAGTTCCCCCGCGACCCGATTTTTGATAAGCGGTTGACGATGGATGGATGGATGGATGGATGGATGGATGGATGGAAGGATGGATGTGGTAAAGCAAGTGTCGTCAGGGTTTTGGGATCAATCTTACACCATCTTACATCAGGCAAACAGACAAGGCTAAACACAGAGGCCTGCTCAAGCAATCATCACATGAATTGTGAAATGCAAACACAGTAATATATGGGCATAATAAATGGAACAGCTTAACTGTCTGCGGGTGGAGCAAGTGGTATACACGTAGAGCCCCGCCATCCTTTTTCAACTTCTGTGCAAGAATATCCATAGGTAGTGAGGATGAACATCTTGTGAAGGAGGCGGGGATTTCCTAAACCGATTGTGTACCTTACAACTGCACTACTGGAAGAACAGAAGCCTCAACAGTTGCACAAGAACATGACCACTTGACAAATATGACACTTCCCTTTTCGAGGTCCGCTTTTTACCCCAATCTAGACAACTCAGCGGGGTTTAGAGAGGGCCCAGATCTCCCAGGACCAAGTTAACTGACACTTTAGCATTTTGTGATGTACAATATTAGACAACTATTAATAAATAATAACAATAATAATTAATAATAATAATAATATTTAGCTTTGGATGTTCATTAATACTTTGAGATCATGTTATTATATCGTACTAGTCATCTGTTCATTATGTAAAATGGAGATGAAAATGATTCTGACTGCATTATTCTGCCCACTATGGATAGATAGCCTGCATGTACACAGTGTAGTACTTCAATGGAACTGTAATAATTTAAGTGCTGAGTGAAAAGAATATGCAATGAGTAAAGTTGGATGGAATGCATTTCATCTCATGAACTAAAAAGGGCTTAAATATTTGGTGGCAGGTGACATTACTACAACCAAGAAGGATAGAATCGTTTTGGGAAAAAGCCCAGCAGAGTCAAGGCTGTCCTCACATGCATGGGCTATTCTTTAATTGGCTCTGGAAAAATGTGTTGGGTATAGACAGGTTATCTATTTCGGTTAGAGTTGACATCACAAGCATATGATGTAAACATCCTTCTATTCATTGTCTGCCACTTATCCAAAATCAGGTCACAGAGTCATACTTGAGCCTTTCCCAGTGTTGGGCGAAAGACAGGGAAACACCCTTTACAGGTGTCTTGATGCATGCTCAATAATCCAGGTTAGGGAATATCAAAAAGGGATGAATCGGTTCAACTGAATAAGACGTTTCGTTACTCAAACAGGTGACATCTCCCTCTTCATTGTGAGGTTAAGATTGGTGTTGGGGGGCAGTTGAGTGTAAGTGTCTACCACAAACCCACACATACGGATCAGTGTTTACAGTTTGACTCCCACCACCCTCTGGAACATAAGCTGGGAGTCATCGGGACTCTGTACGACCAGGCTGACAATGTCCCCACTGATCAGCGGCTGGGAAGAAAGAGAAATCTCATATTAAACAGGCCATGGTTAAGTGTGGTTACCCTACCTAGACATTTGTTAAAGCCAGGAAGCCTTTCAAACAGTGCTCCAGCTGAGTGAGGGGAGACAAAGAGCCCAAGCACAGACCGGTAGTGATTCCGTATGTGGTGGGAGTGTCGGAACAGTTGAGATGCGTATTTTCAAAATACCGCGTCTCAGTTGCTTTCAAACTCCTGAACACACTGCGGCAAAAGTTGGTACAACCCAAGGATCGGGTCCCCCGGCACAAACAGAGTAATGTAGTGTACACTGTTAAATGCCAGGAGGACTGCAGGGACTTGTACATCGTGGACACCAAACAGACGCTGGCTAAGAGGATGCCACAGCATAGGAGAGCCAACACGTCAAGCCAGGACTCTGTGGTCTACACTCATCTACAGGCTAGTGGCCACTCATTCAAGATTATGATGTTCACATCCTTGATAGGGAGGAACGCTGGATTGAAAGGGGGGTGAAGGAGGCCATCAAGATTGAACGACAATCGTTGAACAAGGGTGGTGGCCTGAGAGTACATCTGTCGTCGTCTTACAAAGCTGTGATTGCAAATATTCCCCTATCCTTTGTGAATTGTGCTCATTGCCACTGAATGTGCAGTTAATGACCTAACTTGCATATTAGCCCAGCCTATTGTGCTGTGGCATCAATGTATTTTTCATAAGGGGGAGATGCTTGCAGTCAGCTCAGACTGAAGATGTCAACTGTTTGAGTGACAAAACGTTTCTGGATAAACTTCTGATCCAGTTGAACCGATTCACCCCTTTTGTGACCCTTTACAGGTTGTCACTCGATCTTGAGCGGTTAGGGGTTAAGTTTCTTACTCTATGAGACTTAAATATGCTTTCTACAGGGGTCTGGGATCAAACCACCAATTTTCTGACTACTAGACGACTGTTCTACCTCCTGAGCTATGTCGCACATGACACACAAGCATATGACATAAACAATACAGCAAAATATATCTCCGATGACATGTGTCAAAGGAAGGCAGCCACACAATGAAGAAGCCTGCCAGAAACAAACCGCGAAGTTTCCCAATGAATTAAGGATGTGTCTGGGGAGTTAGGGTTTTAGACAAAAAGAAGACAATTTGGTGATTCATTTGTCCCCTCAGCTGGTCTCACTTCCACAATTTATCCTCTGAAAACAGGATGAGTACATGACACCTTACCAAGACATACAAATCATCTACGTGCCAATCACTATTTCCCCTCATTCTAAATCTACACTTGTTCTTTTGCCTGCCTTGCTTGTCAAGCTGTTACATCTGCAACCGTTCAAAGATGGTAGGACACCAAGTAGTACCACTTCAAAATGATTAACAGGGCCTCTAATGACTTGACTTTAACCGTGAGAGCATTCATAAGAGCTTCTTGAAAACTTTCTATGCAAACTGACATCCTCAAGGGTGTAAAGGCCACTGTTGACACAGAGGTAATGATTACCTTCAAAGTGTGGGAGCACAATAACAAGAACATTTCCTTTTATCAGGAGCATGGTGTCAACAGTGCAGATCTGAGAAATCGAGGCCTCCTTGTCAGATACTTGTATCAGAGCATGATGAGGCAGCTTACTAAAGTTCCACTAATACAGGTAAACATCGACCAGAGTTAAAATGCCATTGTTCAAGTTGACAATTACAAATATCCTTTTTTGTATATATGCCCTTTCTACTAATGTCTATGTGCATGTGTGTGTGTGAGAGAGCGATAGAGAGAAAGGAGGGAGGATAGATATCGCTTCTCAGTTTTATTACCTGACATCACTCACCTTGTGAGCAGTCATAAATCCCAGGCAGCCGAGTCTTGGATTGCTGCCCACTGACCAGACTTACATGGAAAAGAGTGACTGACAAACTAGACTGACCGTGTGAGTATGAGTCTGTACTGTTTAACACTTGCAACAAAGGGATGGCTATTTACGTGTTGCACGGAAATGGAGTAAGATACCAGTCTGACAACCAGACCACCTGAAAGGAGAGACATGACCTCAGGGGAACCAAAGTGGCAGAGGCACAACAACAGGCAGTGATTGTTGGAATGTGGCCCAGACTTAGGGATTTTGCAGACTGGATTTAGAATAGAATTGTTTTATTTGCCACACAACCAAGGCTAGTGGAATTTGTTCTCTGCTTTTAACCCATCCGACTATGTGAGAGTGATGAGTCTAGCTGCTGTGTGGTGTTTAGGGAGCAGTTAAGGATTTACTGCCTTGCTCAAGGACACCTCAACATGCTTTGTGCATGGGCTGGGAATGGAACCACCAATATTCAATCAGTAGATGACCACCTTTGTTCCAGAGCTATGCTGCTCATGTGTACACATGGATAGATTCAGCTGAGCAATGAATCTTGAGAAGTCATTCGTTTATTAAAGATTGAAATGAAATAAAATGACAACCAAATTTGTACTGCTTCTTTGCAGCCAAAATTTTACAACAAGCCAAGTTGGAAGGTAACCAACTCAACTTTGAGATTTGTCAATCCAGGCTTATGAAACCAGCCAATGTTGAGGCCCAAGTTCCCCTCTTCCCACGTGTGGTTCACTCTCAAATCTAAGAACACCAAGATGGTTGCCCGTCTCACAATTGCACAACATGTTTATGATGTATGTCCACTAAATCTCACACACACTGGTTTGATGACATAACCCATCCACACACTGCCCTACTCCTACCCCATTTCTGATTAATGCTGAGTGCACGTTTTCAGTAATTAACAACTCTCCTTAAATCTATCTTGATGCATGCTCAATAATCCAGGTATGGAAATAAAAAAAGAGGTGAATCAGTTCAACTGGATCAGAAGTTTATTTGGAAATGTTTCCAAATAAACTTCTGATCCAGTTGAACTGATTCACCTCTTTTTTGTGATCTCCTTAAATCTACTTACAGATAAAATTCGATGAAATGCCAGACCATCAGAATAATCCGGATTTTAAGATAACTGGGAGCATGGCTAAGCATGGCTTAGTGGGTAGAGCGGTTGCCTGGCGATCGGAAGGTTGCAGGTTCGATCCCCGGTCCTACAGAGAAGCGTGTCGAGGTGTCCTTGAGTAAGACACTGTTCCCCTAACTGCTCTGCCCTGTGATAGACTGGTGACTTATGCAGGGTGTACCCCACCTCTCGCCCAATGAGAACGGAGATAGGCTCCAGTTCCCCCGCGGCCCGATTTCGGATAAGCGGTTGACAATGGATGGATGGATGGATGGATGGAAATCTCAGTAATATCGTATGTACTTGATTTTTAAGTACATAAAGGGTAGCATAGCTAAGGGGGTAGGGCAGTTGTCTAGTAATTGCAAGATTGGTGGTTTGATTCTTGGTTCCTTCAAAAAGTGTGTTAAAGTGTCCTTGAGCAAGACATTGAACCACTAACTGCTTGGGGCAACAGATGATTAGATGACAGACGGATAAAATGGATAAACATATTGTTCCCTTATCAGTCCTGCAAGGGGAAATTTGCAATTATCTGCATTTGACCCATCCGGTTGTATAAGAGCAGTGAGAAGCCACTATATGGCACTTGGGGGTCACTGAGGTTCACAGTTTCTTGCTCAGGGACACCTCAAAATGCTTTCTGCAGGACCGAGGATCAAAGCTGCAACCTTCCAATTACCAGACAACGGCCCTACCTACTGAGCTATGCCACCCCCAATAACAAGACAATTAGCCTAATGGCTAAATCTAAGATAAGATAAGATATAAGATAATATATTCCTTTATTAGTCTCGCAGGGGGAAATAGTGATGTTACAGCAGCAAGTGGAAAGCATAGCAGGAGAGACATCACATCTAGGAATAACATGTAACACAGACAATTCAACAGGGGAAAATATGTACATTATATACAGTATGGACAGATGAAACAAATTGCACTCATTTTAATTATCCAGTATATTGTTGCTGTTGCTGTACATGTTTTGGGGTTGTTCTATTGGGGGTGCAGTGCTGATTAAAGAGCTATGGGAAGAAAAGAACTACGGAAGCGCTATTATCTTATCTCTTATCTTATTTTATCTACTCACTTTCTCCGTCCGTCTGGTGAAAGCTCCACATAATGCAGAAACACGTCAACAAAGTCCGGAGCTTCATATTGATTCTGATGAAGTCAATGCCCGAAGCAAATGTAAAATAATCCCTGGGAGCACACACGTCAAATCAGCCGGAGACACTTTTGGGAGATTAGTTCTTGTGGTTTGTTATGCTGTCTATGTCGACAAGCAAACAAAAATAACAACAGACATAGCAGAAAATGGGCGGAGGGACCAAACATATTAGCATATTTATACTCTAAATGTTCATTAATATGCACTATCACTATAAAAACAAACTATTATTGTTATTATCATTATTATAAGAAAACCACAAAATAAATTTCTGTACTGAGGTTATCAGCTGAATAATTGGTATAGAAAGATTTTTTTAGTTCAAAAAAATTTCAATCCTGTCCTGAATTATCAGATTACCAGAATAATGGAGAAAAAACCTAAAAAAAGGAAACACAATTTAATTATTGTGATTAGTCAATGATTAGCCTGAAAACAGCATAATCAGGAACATCCCGTTTCAGTGCTTAGAGAAGTGTATTACAAATATTGGCCGTTGTTGCTTTAGATTTCTTTTAGCTTTTAACTGCTTTTCAGTGGTCTCCACAGTGGATTTTATAGTTTATATCAGTACCCTGTGAGAGCACAACACCTATGGTACCCATTCTTAACCCAGGCCTCGACTGATCTGCTATGGTCTTGTAATTTGCATACCTATTTGGCAAAATTTGTTACCATGGATGCCCTTCCTGACACAACTACGTATCCTATGGACAGGGCTCAGGTAAATGGTTAACAGACTAATTTTTATATAGCGCTTTTCCAGTCTAGCGACCACTCAAAGCACTTTATATTTTATGCCTCCCATTTAATAAGCATGGGGGATTAAACCCAAATGTTCTTTCTTGACACCCCATGGAGGGCTCGAAGTTGTGACACTGTACCTCGGAAGTGCATATGCTACCACTGAGCTCCAGAAGCCCCAAAAGCTCAACATGACATCCCAGCATTCATGGACTTACACCCATGCCCATTTCCCTTGTTTCTTTAGTGTGCATTAATATTTCCTTGTAAAAACAATGGTTAACCAATAAATCAGGTGCATTTAACTTACTTTAATATATTACAGATACAAGAGCAATATTAAGAAAAAGGGGAAAACAGCTACAACAAAAGGACAGATGGATTGAACAGGGACCAATGCTTCACCCAACTAGACTAAAAGTGTTGCAGTAATGACAAAAAAGGTGAATTGATTCAACTGGATCAGAAGTTTACACAGAGACGTTTCATTACTCAAACAGGTGACATCTTCAGTCTGAATGGACTGCAAGCATTCACACCCCTATTAACAATACAATACCTTATACACAACGCCTGTTGTTGAACAGGGGTGGTGGCCTGAGAGTACATCTGTCATCGTCTTACAAAGCTGTGATTGCAAATATTCCCCATTCCTTTGTGAATTGTGCTCATTGCCACTGAATGTGCAGTTAATTATATAAATTGCATACGAACCCATCCTAATTTGATGTGGTATTGATGTACTGTTTATAAGGGGGATTCTTGCAGTCAGCTCAGACTGAAGATGTCAACTGTTTGAGTGACGAAACGTTTCTGAATAAACTTCTGATCCAGTTGAACTGATTCCCCTATTTTTGTGATTCCCTTACCTGGATTATTGAGCATGCCTCAATACACGGTCACAATAATGGTTTTACTTATTTTGCCAATTGAAAAGATGTCTCCGTCAAGACAGATCACAAACAACCACATTAAGAAGTAATTAGAAAATAAAGAACTAACTTTGAAAAAAAATAACAATGTAAACAATATTGAAAGATCCATTCATCCATTTTCAACCTGTTATCTGAAGTTGGTTCATGGGAAACTGGAGTATATCTCAGTTCCCACTGGGCAAAAGGTAGGTAGGTATACACCACCCCTGAAGGGTCACCAGTCCATCACAAAGCATAGAAATTAAGGGGAACAGTGTCTTGCTCAAGGACACTTCGACATGCTTCTCTGCAGATGGGGGATCGAACTTGCAACCTTCCAATCACCAGATGACCTTTCTACCCACTGAGCCATGCCGCCCTTTCGAAAAAAAAATCCTCCTATAAAACGAAAGCAGGTAGTTTCTATAGAGATCACTAGATAATACTGCCTATACCAACAGTCATGAGATGTTTCTAAGTATATTAGATAGGACGAGAACTCAGTACACTTACAAAAATATATGTTAATGACTGCATAGAGATACCCATTTTTATAAGTCACTATTTCGTCCTCAAGTTGTGGGGTGGACACGATTTGGATGGAGCATGAGGGATTAAGCTTGGATGTCCATCCTGACACCCCTTGGTGGGATCAAACCCGTGAAACGTGGCTCTTCAGTTCCCGAAGTGCGGGGCACTACCGCTGAGATACCACAGCCCTCCGTGTTAATGGCTGCATTGTCACAATTAATAAACAATAACCAAAAATGTTTTCAAGTATTGTTGCATTTGAGAAAAGCTAAATGAATCAAGTATGATTGCAGATGTGTTCATTCATTTTCAGTTGTTTGGCTCATGCAGGCTTAGCGTCAGATAATGCTCAAGTGCTACAAATTGACACGTTAGATTTCGTTATTATCCCCGTAGCGTTTAGTAAAGCCTCTGTATGTAAAATATGAGACAGATTGGTCTGAAATAATTAGCGATCTACATTCGGACTAAGGCATTTTGTTTACAGTCCTTGTGTGGGTCAAACAACCGATAAGTGTTCACCTTTGTCCTTTTGATACGGTAAAAATATTAAACACTTCTGCTGCTGACCCGTCTGCTGGACGCTTGAGCGACACAGCTGTCAGTTAAAGTTCAAAAAATATTCCAAATGGATTTCACAAGTTATTAGTTTCTAGTCCAATGAACATGAAGCACAATATTGCTTTAAAAATGAAACTATTTGGCGATGACATTTACTCACTTTCTCCGTCCGTCTGGTGAAAGCTCCACATAATGCAGAAACACGTCAACAAAGTCCGGAGCTTCATATTGATTCGGAAGAAGTCAATGCCCGGAGCAAATGTAAAATAATCCCTGGGAGCACACACGTCAAATCAGCCGGAGACACTTTCGGGAGATTGGTTCTTGTGGTTTGTTATGCTGTCTATGTCGACGAGCAAACAAAAATAACAACAGACATACCGGAAAATGGGCGGAGGGACCAAGCAACGTGTTCAGTTAAATGAGCTAACATTAACAGCTTCATGGGTAAACTATCGCGGACGTTAGCTTAGCTACTGAATTCTTGGTGATGGACAGACTCATGAGAAAACGCATCGTCTGACTGAAGTAGCTTGGTTTGAATCCCAAAATGTCCACTGAAAAAAACCCCACATAAACCATTACACACAGGAGCAACTAGACTTGGTCAGTCGTTAGCTAACGGCTAGCTTCACCACACAGATCCAGGCCACGGGCGAAGTTTTACGCTAGCTTGCAAGTCTCTCCGAAAAAAGTAATACCCCTCTCAGGTATCATATGCATGTGTCTAAGATTGCTCAGCGTCACGTTGCAAAGTGTTAGTTGATGTGCATTGAAATTTGAGTGATCATAGTTAATCCGTGTGGCTTTGTGCTACGTAGTAAACGTCTGGCTCACTGTGTCTCACTCCCAGCAAGTCGAAAACAAATCCAAACTCTTCAATGAAAACGAGCAACGATAAACAAAAACTGTACGTATCGTTATGCGTATAGAGCATGTGAAGAAACAACAGCTCATCGTGCGGCATTGAGAAAAAAGATCCAAGGCACAAACTCTTCAGTCATGGCAGAGATTTTCAATGAGACTTTGACAGGGCTGTCGGAGCTCTTCAGTGGCTGTCTGCTCTTGTTTAGGAGAAAACTAAATATGCTCCGGGGTTTCGACTCGACGAGCGTTCGCTGACAGCGCAGGTAGACACTTGTTCGAATGAAGGGGTGGGGTGAGGGGGCAAAAATGAGTACAACTTAAAAAGTTCTAAACTAACTTTTCTCTTTCACGCCAGTAATTGATTGTGCGGCTTCCCAGGTCTCCTCGGATCCCCTTCTTCCCTGCCTCTACGCCAGTAAACAAAACCTGCCAGCGAGCCAGATGGGGTGAAGGGGAAACACGGACTGGACCTCTTTGGATTTCACAACAGATATTTCACGAAAAGAGGGTGCAACTGCAGCAAATTTCTGCATGTCTACCCCGTATAACACGAAACAAAAGTGTAGCCAACCACATAATTGAAATGACATGTGTGAGTGAGTTGTGTGCGTGCGTGAGAGTGTGCGTGTGTGGGGGGTGAGAGAAAGAGAGTGAGAGAGAGAGAGAGAGAGAGAGAGAGAGAGAGAGATAGAGAGAGAGAGAACATATCTCAAACAATTAGAACAATTAAGAAAATGTTTTCTTAAGTTATTGGATGAGGAAAAACTACCACTCCTACCAGGGGAGGAGCCAGAGAGCTGTAGGTTAGCAGCAGCCTATATTGCTGACTGTCATGAGGTAAGGGACAGTCAGCAATCGGTTGACACAGGTTAGTATACTTAATGATGATTTATTTGTTTTTTCTTACATTTTTCTTTGCTACACTATTGTGTTTGTTTATATGTTTTTAGTTCATGTATAGCCTTCCAATGTTTAAATTCTGCTTTGACAATATGGACAACTGTTATGTCATGCCAATAAAACTGTTTTTGAATTTGAATTTTTGAGAGAGGAAATGGAGGGGGGAGGCGTTACTCAACGAAATACAGTTGCAATCAAATTATTCAACCCCCTCTGAAAATCAGGTTTATTATTCAAATATACAAACTAGCATCTGTTTACAAAAAACAATCAAACAAGAATATTTTTAAATAGCTCAGCACAACTAATATTACATTACATTACAGGCATTTAGTAGACGGTCTTATCCAGAGCGATGTACAACAAGTGCATAGGGTCAAGGTACAAAAGATACTGGAGCAACTCTAGAGCTAGGCAACAATCCTAGTGCCATCATAAGACTCCAATGCAACGTCAACTAAGACACCAACCAAAACAAAACTAACAATATTTCATGTGTCCAAACCGGGTACACCAAGAAGAAGAAAAGGAATATGGCTAAAAGTAGGAGTTAGGGCTAGGACTGGATGGGGAGGAGGAAAGGTAGAGGCGGAAGAGATGAGCTTTTAATCTGCACTTGAAGATGGTCAGGGTTTCTGCTCTTCTGACTGCCATGGGAAGGTCATTCCACCAGCGAGGAGTCCGGACAGACAGTAGTCGTGACCGGGAGGTGCATATATGGAGAGGGGGAGGTGCCAAGTGACCAGAGGTGGCAGAACAGAGAGGTCTGATGAGCCTCTGCAGGTCTCCAGGTGCTGACCCATTGACTGTCTGGTATGCAAGCACCAAAGTTTTAAATTTGATGCGACCCATAACAGGCAGCCAATGGAGGGCAGTGAGCAGGGGGGTGACATGGGAATGTCTGGGGAGGTTGCAGACCAGGTGAGCGGCAGCATTCTGGATGAGTTGCAGAGGTCTGATGGCAGATGCTGGTAAACCAGCCAACAGGGAGTTGGAGTAGTCCAGGCGGGACGGGACCATCGCTTAGACCAGAAGATGGGTTGAGTAGGTGGTGAGGAAGGGGCGGATTCGCCGGATGTTGTACAGGAAGAATCTGCACGTTCGACTCACTGCCGCAATGTTCTGGGAGAGGGATAGTCAGTTGTCCATCACCACTCTGATATTCTTAGAGGGTGATGACAACACTAGGGTGTTCCCTAGGGAAATGGATAAGTCAATGAGGTCAGAAAATGGATCAGGAAAGAAGATCATCTCAGTTTTGGTGGGGTTTAGCTTGAGATGGTGGTTATTCATCCATCACTGGATGTCCCTCAGGCAAGCAGAAATGCGGGTGGAGAGCTGATGTGTCGGAGGGGTGGAAGGAGAGAAAGAGTTGGGTGTCATCGGCATAACAGTGGTAAGACAAACCGTAAACAGAGATTACCGGGCCAAGGGCTTGTGTGTAGAAGGAGAACAGGAGGGGACCCCCTCTCCTCCGTTAAGGTCAAGAGAAATGTCGATATGTGGTTATTTAAAGAAGCCAACAAAAATGACAGGGAAGGAAACACTTCAACAATCCAGCCATTGTTTGAAAACAGAGCTTGCTTGCCCTCTTGACCCTAAATAGTTCTCACACTAAGATGGGATAACGCTGCACCAATACTGTCCAGACAGAATTACATATTACAGAATGACCATACAGTCACATGGGCAGAGAATATCCAACTGCTTTTCCTCTCATGTCTGTACCAGTGAATTGTGACTCAATGCCCCCTGACTCAGTCCTTCTGATTATCCCCATGTCCCATTGAGAATTCAGCAATAATATGCCCCATCTCACTGGAATACCAAATGATCTGTTCTTCAGGAAGTAACCCCAAGGCAGCTGTGTTGATGATAAATGGTCCAGACTGTAGTCTAAAATGGGTAATCTATGGATGTATCAGACAAAAGCCCACATCCTCGTCATCTCTAATTAGTACCAAGTGATATGAAAAATATTATGGGGTGGAATGGCCCGGGAGGTAGAGCGGGTTGACTAGTAATCAGAAGGTCACTGGTTCTTCTCCAGCCCCTTCAAAAAACATGTCAAAGTGTCCTTGAGCAAGACACCAAATACCTAACAGCATTTTCCAGGCATCTGCCCCCTGCTCCTATACAGTAGGATTGGTTCAATGCCGTGGGCAAATTTCCTTGTAAGAACACAATGGCCAGATAAAGTGGCTTTCCTTTTCTATTATGATGGTTTTTATAAATATGAACATTTATGTGGAAATATCATATTTAGAATACGACTGAATTTAAGTTCTAATCACCATGCTGAAGTATGATCTTTAACCAATCTTTTCAGATAATGCTCCCCTCAAATTATTGAGGCCTCATTAAGTGATATTGATTTTTTTGCTTGAGATCCTCATCATTAAGTTGGATAAAAAAATTGTGTATCCTGCTATGACGTCTGAATTTAATTGACAACACCAGTGAAAGACGATAAAGTATTATTGCCCTCATCCATCTGTGATATTGTACTGACCAGCCTATTGGCCATGAATGCACTGTTTAACCCACGTAGGTACCCAAACAGGGAAGTGACCTGAATTACAATAGCATTAACTGAGAGAGAGCAGCCTCATAGCAACATCAGCACCCAGCACCGAGGGCTAGCACATCCATAAATCAGGTGAGGCTTAGGAGGAGAACTCAGCAAGACCTTCAGCACATTTGAAGTGGTGAAACGAGAACTAGAACAAGAGGGTGAGGGGACAGGGCTTGCCATGGTTTGGCTTTCAACAAGTATCCCTCACAGGTTACTGAGGGAGAGAGAGGTTTCCAACAGGGCTATGGCAATAAGCCAGTGAGCCAATTTGAGCACTTTGCCAGGAACATCTGGCATTCTGGAGGTGGATGAGGTAAACTGCATTGTAGTACATTCTATAGCCAAACCATAATCCTATATTGAGTCTGCAGTCTGTAGGTGTGAGGTACCATAATAAGATTAAAACATGTTGGATGGAGCCATGTCCCACTTCCCAGTCATACCATTTACATCACATCACATCCAACCTTTTTTCAGTCAGAGAGAAAAGCAGAAACTAGTCAAATCAGGTTTTGTCTGATTAACTGGGTGTCTGCAGTAATGTGTGTTTAGACTGAAATATGAATTATGTTGGTAATAGAGTCTGATGGCAGGGATGTCACACTGGTTTGCTTCCTGACCATATTTAGAACAACTTAATTAATCATCTAGAAAATAACAAATATGTCTGTATAAGAGATTACTTTGCCTTAATTTCTATATATTCCAAGTAATATTTACTATAATTGACTACTTTGTTGTTATTCTGCAAAAGGTATTTGTTGATAAAAATTTAGTTGCCTTTTTAGGAGTTTGATTTGTAAACATTGAAAATTGTAATTCTGTGCCATTATTGAAATGCTCGGACACTCATGTGCCCATACATAAACAACGTAAACAATGATGGCTGTTAGAGGGAGCCCACCCAGAGACAGGTTAGAAGAAGCTTAGAAGAGGCTTTATTGATTTGTCATTGTACATGTATAAAATGAACTATATTCACTGCATTTAACTCAACTTATTGTATATGAGCAGTGAGCAGCTGCAACACCCAGAGACCAACTCCAGTTCTTTTTCCTATTGGCTTTGTCAAGGGCACAGGTAGGAGTATTAACCCTAACACTCACATATTTTTTATGATGGGGGGAAACTAGAGCACTCGGAGGAAACCCACACAGAAATGGGGAGAACATGCAAACTCCACACATGAGGGACCTGGGATGGAACTTGAACCTCGGACCTTCTTGCTGTGAGGCAACAGTGGGAGCTGCTTTGCAACCGTAGCCCCTGGGTGTCAATATTAATGATACTTTGATACTTCGTCATTTCAATATTAATGTCTGAAAGGCTTTCTTTTGTATTTGGTGTCTAGGCCCTGTGCTTGTAGTGCTGCATGGAATATGTTTCCACTGAGCTCTGTTGCCGGATTAAGGTAATTACAGCTCAGCAGTATTGACTTGTTATTGATGCTAAGATGAAAGAAAACCAAATGACTCACAAACACATGATGTGTACCGCCAGTATGGCCTGTTGCTGTGGAGCCAAAGGCTGTTTGTTGAGCTCTGACTCCTAATCCTGATGGCCCAGGTTCCAGGGGCCCCTGTTGGATTCTTGGATCCGAGTCTCAATTAGGTAGGGGGTTATCACCACAATCCCATTATGCACAACATGGACATATTGCCCAGTGTGATACAGGCCAAAGGTAGTGAGCAACTGCTTAAACCAAACGGCAACAGTGGACACTCAACGCCTATCAAACAACCACTGATGGAGTTTAGCTGACTGTACATGCAATGTGCTGACTTGTCAGTGTTACGTTATCCATATGCATCTTCCAAATGAAGCAATAAATAAATGATATTGTAAATAAAAGACAGAATCCTTAGTAAGTGACTCCTGGTGTTTATGTCATACCTGTGTATCTTGTAGTCCTCAGTGATGATATGAATCAATTTGGAAAATCACTGAAGAGGAGGATTATGGGGCTCTAACATCAGGCCTTTGGCTATGGTTCCTGGAAAACTTTGTTTCGTACATGCAAAATTTTGAATAATTTACAGCAAATGCACATTCACTTTAATCTGTGCATGTAGGTATGTAGGTAGCACCCTGTTTGAACATGACAACTGAAATAACAGGGTCAGGGTTCAGAATGATAACACAGGAGGCCTGCTATTAGAAATCTGAAACACTCCGTTTAGTTTTGCTCATTCTGTAATGCTGGAAAGTTGTTGATTTTTTTCAGATCCCCAAGAATTCTCAAGATAAGAGATATTACTTTATCAGTCCCACAGGGGGAAAATTACGGTATTACAGCAGCAAAGTGGAAAGTACAGTAAGAGAGGCATCAAATCTAGAACATAATATGTAACAATTTAAACACAGGGAAATATTAACATTATGTACAGTATGAACAGGAAAAATACACTCATTTTTATTAAATGATATGTTGAGGTTGTTGTTCCATGTATTAGATTTGTTCTGCTGGAGGAGCAGTGCTGATTATATAGTCTGACAGCTGCGGGAAAGAAAGACCTGAGGAAATGCTCCTTCAAAAATTTCTTGAAGGTGGAAGATAATATATTGTCTAACATATCAACAAGACACACCTACAGTTTACCATTGGAGCAAACGGTCAAAGCTGTGTCCAAGAAGTTGAGTGGATTTGTGTTAAACAGGTAGTGACCAGAGGCCCACACCTCTCATGGTTAATGGTTAACCACATATACCTGGAAGTCCTACAAAAAACATGGATGGTTGGCTTATAGAGCATGGGAAAGCAGGCACTATGGCAAAGGTTAGTAGCAGTTGCCTGTTCACACAGGCGTTTAACAGGATGAACAATGAAGTTCACGTACGATTCATCCCAGACCTTGTCCAAGGCGCCACAAGGCTTTATTTATATGGCTACCACCATAGCAACAAAATAAGATGCTGTGTGTTGGGTGACGTCCGCCATCCAACTCACTTCCCCTTCCCAAGGTGCCTTTGGGCTTGATGTGTCTCACTGAAGAAACATTCCTTCCTGCTACAAAGGTTAGCCCAAAGACATTATTTTGGGTATGGAGGAAAGAGCTAATGGATGCAGTGCTTCTCCGGGGTTAATGGACACAGATTCAAACTAATGGTACTTGGGATTGTGTAGAGGGCTTTTGGGGCACTACAGGATCCCAGCGTGTGGTTATTCATCCAGTCTTGTACACCTAACGAGAGTCTGCAAAGTTATGTGCTATGACACCGACTCTGCATCACAAAAGATTCCAGTAGCTCCCCAGAGAGTCACATGGCTCTTTTCATTGCGGACATGGGCAGAGGTAAACAAATGATCAGGGAATGCTTGCTGCTCTCTTCCCCTCACTTTGCACTTGCTCCTTGGAAGTAATCAAAGCATCTGTCATCTTTAAAGGCATTCCTATTAAATCACTCTTATTAAAACATGGTCACTTCTTTCCCTGCAAGAGCTGTCCGATAAATCCAAACAAAGCTGTGTGCCTTCAATTCCCTCCAAAAAACACTGGAAACAGCTGTTTGTTATGCTATGTGGCTGTGAGCTTTAAAGGCCATGAGATGCACCACTCCCTTCTTTAAAGGGCAATGAGTGTTTTAAGGTGAAAACAGCTCCACGTTTATGGTGACCACGTGTCTGGAAGCCTGGCTGTGTAGAAGAAGAAAAAACAGCTCAAGAGATTTTGCATGGGCTGCAAGGGTGCAAGTGACCAGGAGGCCATGTCTTATATACCTTCCAAAAAATTAACTGAAGCCAGCATACCCTGGAATGGTGCAGGTGATTATCTGGTGCTTAAAAAGAGACCCCATTGTGCTGATGAGTCTATCATAGCCAAACCCATATGGCAGAGCCTGGAACCATCGCAGCGCTCATTAGAAAACAATGGGCATGGATTAAGGCTAAGAGACTTATCCCTATCTCTTCCATCCCTGGTTAAGAACACCTAACACCAGCTGCTCCACTTGGAGACTTTCGCCTACATCATCATATTCCAGCAAACAAGATCCCCCAAACAAACACCCATCCCCCTATCCCTACAGTAAGGCCAACACTTTAGGAATGAAAAGATTATTCCTTAAATATTGGGCAAGAGTCGCATTACAGACGGGCCAGGTTAAGGAAACCACATGGCCTGTCTGAGCTCACTAATCACTTCAGTTCAAAAGTAACAAAGATGTGAAAATTTGATTAGCTAAATACAACAATAAATTCTCAGACGTGCCATTCAGTGGTTGGTCTGTTTGAATACATTACAACTGTGTTTATTGTAAGTCAAATTAGTAATGTGACTATTCATCTGCGGATTACTGGTTATCTTGAAAGTCGCTATAGTTTATGTTAATGAAACTAGTGATTCACTGAAATTTTTTAAAAAGTTTAACTTACAACAGAAATGGGTCATATAAGGGCTAATCTTTAGTATCAGAGCATGATTTCATTAGGATGCTCAGGACATGGGATTTACTATTGAAATACTGAAAAGTACATCAGTGACATGGGCCAGAACTCACCAAAACATGATTCACAACCAAGGTGAATCAGTTCAACTGGATAAGAAGTTTATTCAGAATAATATTGTTATCAATATTTCTGAATTAACTTCTTATCCAGTTGAACCGACTCGTCTTTTTTGCGATTCCCTTACCTGGATTGAGTATACATTAAGTCACAAAAACACATTATTTTAACTGATTAAATTCACTAATGGGTTCTATTCTAACTTATTCTCAAGCAACCTTTTAAATTGAAATTGCAAATGGAGGAACTACGAATCTGATTTGGAAAATAGTTGTGACTTAAACTTAAGGCTCCCCCAAGTGGAGAAAGTGGCCTCATCATGATTTTCTGTCAAATTTCACTACTGCCTCCATGTGGCTGTAACAAACAACTCGGGTTAAACAAACAACATTGATTTGGGATTGTACAACGTAGAACTCTTGCCATTCCAAGACATGTGCTGTGACTAATGTGCCAAGTTTGCATATAAGGATAGAATTGCTGAGTAAACGCGCTACAGAATTACATCATTGACCTAAAGCTGATATTATGGATCATCACTTAATTCTGGGTTTGTGTATGTGATCTAATGAATTGGCTGCTATAAAAATGAGAATCTCTAAAACTCTGAAATTCTAACCTTGCTTCTATTAATGTAACTGAATAGGATACATGTGATTAGTTATATGTTGAATTTCTTATTTCCCTTTTAGGGGACCACAACCAGATCACTCCAATAACTGACATTGGCACTAACATTAAACAGAAAAGCATGCTGGAACATCTGGTGCACCAAAACCCAGAGACAAATTCCAACCAATCAATGTACAATAAACCTTTAATAAATAGTTTCATTAGTTTCCCATATTTACATAATATCCACCATTTACTCATGTTGCCATATTAATTTCTTGGCTAATATTAGGCACACAGAGAGGGGCTCGGCCACAAACCACATTGTACTAAAAACAGGAGTGGTTAGCAGGTCTTAAGAAATATATAATTGCACCGTACAACCAAATAGATCAGTAAATGGCCATCTCCATGAGCAATACATATATACACATCTTCTGTATGTACAGGTGATTTTGTACATTTACACTCATCTTAAGAACTGCATGTGTGCACATGGGGCTGGTGCAAAATCTAACCAGATCAGGTTGAATCTGAATTTATGGGTTTACTTGCATGTTGGTCTACAATAGGAAAATAAAGACAATAGGTGGAAAAAAACAATACACAATAGATGGCCTCATGCATATATACCTGCTCAAATGACAAAATCCGATGGCAGGCATAGTCATGAGTTTCATGGTGTGGTATAGCATTTTTGGTTGGTACACGGATCAACATGTAGAACTTAGCTTGGAACATTCAATGATTGTTATTATGTCCTCTGTTGATGAAACTTCGGAAAATAAAAGCTAATCAATCTCAACCAAGGTGAAATGCTTGTTAAATGAAAATAGATGGACAACAAAATTGACATTCACCATAACATTGAAAATATACCTAAAAGGACTGGATCGATTTTTAAAAAGCTATTAAAAAAATCTTCAGCAAATGTAATTAAGACAGAACGAAAGTCCAAAAGCCGTCACACACTCAAACACAAAGCAAAAGTACAAAAGTAGCAAACTAAAAAAAATTGGCACAGAAAATATGAATGTGTATTTCACCTCAGATGTTTAACAGCTTGAAACCCATTGTTAGCTTTTCCAGGTCAAGTTGTGATTTGGTTATTCCAATGCACTTGAGGCATCTACAAAAATCGACCGCTCAAAATTACAACAAAGCTCCACCGTTTGCTAATAAAGTATCTGAAAAATTCTCTGCCATCACTAAAACACCAATTCAGAAATTTCCAGTGCCTATTCATAACCATTTACATTAGAATTTAAATGTCATGGGATTTTTGACACAATTTACACTAAAGTACCACAGTTGAGGGTTTTCTCTATCCAGCCATTTATATCATTACAACATGTAACCATTCCAATTATTTCTGCAGTAGCGCAAGTAATATTCAATTGACCCTAATGATATTTCCCCAAAAACACAATTAATAAAAAGGTCAGTGCCAACACTGATGGCAAAATTATACCTCAAAGTGTTCCAAAGGGCTTCAAAATAAAACTTTGTTGTGTCAGCTTTTGTTTCAACCTCCTCTGTGCTAAATGTCAAGAGAATAAAGAAAAACGGGATGTGAAAGGAGGGTTGGACTAAAATGCAAGTTGGGGCTCCAATAGGAGCAATAGTAGATTACAGAGCCTTCTCAGACCTTGGTCTTCATACAGGTTGCGTAATTTCAATATATAAATGATTTCAAGGCAACATTTGTCTTTTTTAATAAAAACTTGAACCGCAACTAGCTTTCCATCCGAACAGAGGAAAACACACAAACCAAATTGTACTGCTAATCAGGAGAATGGCAGGTAAACATTGGTGGCCATAGAGTGGTATCTCGGGCATCTTTACCCCATGATATTCCAGTGAATGTGGGCTTCAGGATTTTTCAAGTTAACCAAAGGATCTATTCAACTCCCCTAGGTGAGTAGGGTATGGGACTTTTTATGCTTTCCTACCTCATCCTGATCTAGGTAACTTCTTGAAGAAACCTGGCTTGAACAAAAACACTTCAAGAGGGTATACATTCACTGCACTCCTCCCTGCGGTAAGCAGAGAGGAACACCAATGTTCGCTTGGACACTTGCACGGAGCTTCAATCGCAACAAAGAGCATGACAACGGAAGTAAGGTTGTGTATGGCCAATAGACAAGTGCTCAACTACTGGTTCAATACATTTTTGTTGAATCAAAAGGGTGAAAGTTGCCACTAAATGGGCTACAGAGGAATAAGAACAATCACACAAGGATTTAGTAACTTAGTAACAAGTACAATGGCCACTCACATCCCCAACTAAAATCATAATCAGTGTGCCCGTGGGGTGGTTCTCTTTCTCTACGGGGGGTTATGTGTTCCACTCTGAGACTGCCATACAGAAACTGAGTTTTGGAGTCCAGCTCAGCAAAGTTGCTCTCCACATTACGCATGCACGCACACCAACGCGCAAACACACCCGCGCGCGTACACACACACATCTCCAAAGCAGCCTCCCAAAACACTCATCAACAAACTTTCAAGGTCCATAAAAAGTCCTCACGCCACCCTGCTAAAAAATGAGCTGCTCCAGAGGGACTGCCCACTTTGTGCTGTGGACACACATACACATGCCCACACCTTTTTCTGGTTCTTCAGCTTCTTTGTGGGCCAGGGGTGTAAGTGTGCGCATGTTGTAGAATGATTATATCTGTCCATAACTGCATGGAGAGGAGGGTTGGGGTGAGTGTGCTCCCCTCCCCTTCTCTCCATAGCTGGGGTTATACACTGCTGTCCTCCAGAAGTGGTTCTTTACCCTCTGCCCCACTACCTTGGGGGCTGTGAGAGTGGCTCTGTGCTCCATTGCTGTGTTTCTTGTAGGCACCGGGCCTCATACCTGGCCCAGTGTGCTCTGGTATGAACAGGGCCACCAGCAAAGACAGTAGCACTGAGCATGCTCCAAACAGGAAGGGAGGACCTGGGATGATGGCACTCTGGAAGAGGGGAGGAGAGAAGAAAGAAGGGAGGAGAGAAGAAGGGTCAAGCACTTGTTAGGGCCACGTGTCTGAGCGTGTTTGAGTGTTAATTCAAACTCAAGACAAACAATAGAGCTTTTATGACTAATATATTTTTTAACACGCAACAGCTGCAATGCTATATAGGGTGGAGGGTATGATATAAAACTCTGCTACAAAATATAAATGGGAGTATAATTCCCTAATTCTTTATTTCCCACTTGCAAAAAAATCACATATTCTTCTGGGTCACTCCATGTAAGGTTAAACCTTAGGAAACACACATTTGTCTTAAGTGTTCAATCCCCAACAAGAATCCTGCATATCTCCATGATCTCCACATATTTGTCGTTTGTTGTTTCTTGAGTAAATGGAGGTACCTGTAAATTGATGTCTCAGTTCAATATCATTGTCAGATCTTTTTTTACCATTCCCTATACCTTGGTGCTCACCTCATCAGTGGGATTGGCCATGTTGGATTTGGCACCTTTTTCTGAGCCGTCAGTGTCTGTCAGCTCCACATGGAATAGGTAAAAGACAAAACCGTAGAGTGCCGGGCCTAAGCCATTGCACAGGCCTCGGATGCCAGTGATCATCCCTTGGACCACACCTACAAAAAAAAACAACACAAGGCTTTGTTCACCAAATGGAATTAAAATTAGAAAGGCATAATTTTTATTGAGTCTCGGCAGCAGTGCCACCAAGAGTCTGTTGCTTTTAAATGTATGTTTGGCATTCAAATATTTTACAATTGGCTAAGAGACTCACCCTGTTGATCAGGGTCTGCATTGCGGGACACAATGGCGCTGATAGCAGGGAACGTGATGCTGGACATGGCAGCAACTGCTCCAGCTGCCCACATCATCCTACATGTTCAATGATAAAAAAGATACAAATAAAAACTTATTCCTCTAAATCTTGAAACTTGTAGTGACTTCTATAAGGACAAAAAGCATTAAAGGGCAATGGCTTTTGTGTTTTTTTTCTCCATCCATCCATCCATCGTCAACCACTTCTCTGATGTCAGGTCGCAAGGGAACTGGGGCCTATCTCAGTTCTCATTGGGCAATAGATAAGATAAGATATTCCTTTATTAGTCCCACTGGGGGAAATTGCGGCTGGGCAGTGCTGGGATCAAACCAGCAACCTTGTGATTGCTAGGTGACCACTCTACCCAATGAGCCATGCCGCCCCCGTTCTTTTCCAGGTTATTGAAATGGAAAAGCCCACTCAGCCACTAACAAAAAGCAACAATGAGGGTTTGAGCCTATCCTCCCTCTACCCCACCAACACAATACATATGCAATTCACTGACATTCTAAGCATGGAGAGATGAAAGGGTTAAAAGAGAGTGTAAAAACCTACTATGTCAGGTCATGCGGGAAAAAAGTTTTTGGAGGGCCTTGAAAATATAGCATTTTGATGCTAAGATAACTTGAATTTTAAGCCTGGAATACATAATGATCACTACTGGGACACCACCGAATGATATAAAAACCTCAGAAAGACAAACAACCTCACCCAGGATATTTTATTAACATAATACAAGCAATCACCTGCACCATTTACCTATAACACAAATATAAAATATTGCTTCTTAATATAATAACATACTTTTGATTTTTTCATTGAACGGTGCATATAATGAATTTGAGGAGTTGGAAAATCACTGATGAGGCCTTATAAGGCCATATATGCTATGCTCTACATACAGCACTGTCATATTTTTCCCTCAAAAGATGTGACTAATATGAACAAGACTGTAGTGAGGAATAGTGATTATACAGACAGGTCAAATTAAAGATTAAATCAGTTAGTAAACGGTGCTATAACCTAACTAATCTGCTACTATACATTGATTCTTCACTGGCCTCTGGTGGTTTGCTAGAATACTACAATAACAGAAACCTGTTGTGTTTTCACTGCCATTTACAGCTCAGAAGTTTCTCATATGCCTCAGCCTTTGTATTCAGTAGAGATTAATAATTTCACTACTGTCTTCAAGTTCAAAATAATTGAGCTTTACCCTTTAATCTTATCTGTCCACAAACAGCCTTGGTAGTATGTAGGTGTTCCAATTGATTCTAGTTCAGAAACCTTTTTCAATTAATTAAACAGACAGACGGACAGATTTCCTGATCAGTCCCACAAGGGGAAATTTGGAGTTCTCTGCATTTTAACTCATCCTACTGTATAAGAGGAGTGAGCTACCACCATATGCCGCTCGGGGAGCAGTTAGGATAATCAGTGTCTTGCTCAAGGACACCTTGACATGCTTCCTGCTGGACCTGGGATCGAACCTGTAACCTTCCAATTACCGGACGACCGCTATAACATCTGAGCTATGCTGCCCCTAAGGAACCATGTGCAGTTTTTTACATTTTTTATTTATTTTTTAATGGTGGGAGGAAATTAGAGAATCCAGAGAAAACCCATAGAGATATGGATAGCCCCACACAAACCCCACACAGAACATAACCAGGACCTGAGGCAACAGTGCTAACCGCTGCACCAATCTGCTGCCCATGTATTAGAAGAGAAGCTCTTTACTTCCGTCAGTGTATCCGAGTATCATCTCCTGAGCTTATCATTAACCTTGCAGTACACAACAATCACAAGAAAAACAGACTTGGAAGAATGTCAGCTTTCAAATGGATCTACAAAGTCTGTCGTGATATTTGTACAGTTAACAGAGGAGCAAGAGATCCGAAATTACTGCAACAGTATTTTAATATATGCAAGCTAGCATACCTTTGCTTAAGTTTTAGCTAAAGCCATGTACAGTTAATGGCAAGCATTGTACTTTGATGGTACTTAATCAAGTAGTGCTCACCATAGCTCTTTCACTGTAATGTGAACAAAGCTTAATTTACTGGGCCCATGCATGTGCATATGCTTTGTAATGCTGGTGGCCTTTTAGCGTTGGTAGCAGGGTTTAAGTAAAAAATTATCCTGAAAATCATGCGTAATATTTGTTATTTTCAGTAACTTTAAATGCTACCCAAGTCATTCGTTCCAAATGGCCAACACCCCTGAATTTTTTTTCCTTCATTGCATTGACACAAAAATGAGGCGAATCAGTTCATCTGGATCAGAAGTTTCTTGAGAAACGTTTCGTCAATCCAACAGGTGACATCTTCAGTCTGAGAAGACTGCAAGCATCCCCTCCTCTTTATAACCAGTGCATCGATGCCAAACCCCAATAGGGTGAGCTCATATGCAATTTGGGTCATCAACTGCACATTCAGTGGCAATGAGCACCATTCACAAACGATTGGGGAATACCTGCAATCACAGTATTGTAAGATGCTGAAAAATGTACTGAGGACACCAGCCCTATTCAACGATTGTTGTTCCCTCTTTACATAAATGGCCTCTTAAAACTCCTTTCAAACCAGCGTTCATCCCTATCAAGGATGTGAACATCATAATTTTGAATGAGTGGCCACTATCCTGTAGATGGGTGCAGATCACAGAGTCCTGGCCTGACGTGTTGGCTCTCCTGTGTTGTGCCATCCTCTTAGCCGGCGTCTGTTTGGTCTCCCGGATGTACAAGTCATGATGTCAAGATGTGATGTTTTGGAAATACGCGTCAACTGTTCTGACACCCCCACCACATACAGAATCACTATCAGTCTGCACTTGGGAAGACTGATAGTGGGTCTGATAGTAGCATCATTACCTTCTCATGGTAGTCTATCTGGTTTAACACCACCGTGCACCTATGGAGGAAACTATGGTCTCATTTGATGTCAAGTCTCACTTCATGTGTGTCCCTGTTGATAAGGATGAGGCAGTTAAGGTGGTCTGTAGGAAATTACAGGATGATCTCTCTCAGAGACAGGACCACCCTTAACATTAACCTAGTGTGTCTGCTCTTCATATGTGTCCCTGTTGATGAGGCATTTGAGGTGGACCCAGCTTGAATATGAACCCAGCCTATTGGGGTGTGGCATCGATACAGTGTTTATAAAGGGAAAGGGATGTTTACAATTTTCTCACACTGAAGATGTCACCTGTTGGAGTGACGAAACATTTCTCAATAAACTTCTGACCCGTTTGAACTGATTCATCTCTTTTTTGCAATTCTCTTACCTGGATTACTGAGCATGCATCAAGACATTGCATTGATGCTCTCGACAGCAGGACGCAATCGTTACCGATTGATTATAAAGGAAAAACAAACCAAAGAAAAACAACAGTAAGTGTGCACTGAAGATGACAAAGATTACTGACCAGGGCTGTGAGCCAAAGCCATACCAGGCCAGCTGGAGGATCTGGAAGCCCAAACCCAGCAGGATGGTGTTCTTATTCCCTATGGAGCGCATCAAGATCCCCAGTACCACTGTCTAAATAAAAAAGAGATTACAAGTCTTATGTTACATGAGTCTCATTTAAAAAGTAGAAGTTTCTCTCTTCATTTCTGACTGGTTAAAATAAAATCAAAACTTAAGTGAAGCATACAAACAAATGCAAACTTGTGACCAAATCAAGTTAAATAATGATGCACTGTCTGAATAAACCCCAACAGCAACAGTAATACAAGTAATGGAGGTATAAGGTTAAAATGGTTCAATCAGGTCATCTGGACATACGCTTAAAACAAAACATGAGTACGTTTCAACATTCCACTGAATGTCATCCTCAGCTCTCAGTCCAGTATGTGACCCACTCAGCTCCCCTTTAAAGGAACAGAGATGTGCATTAGGGTGCTCGCAAAGAATGGGGTAAAACTATTCTCTGTTCCTTTAAAAGAAAGCTGGGTGGATCACATAATGGACAGAGAGCTGACTGATAAATCTCTCGAACCTATCTACCTTTAAGTTGAGGTAGTAGCTAAGTCTAAAAAGCCACATATGATGGCAGTCAATAATTTTGCCTGCAAAGCCATCGTGAACATAATGTTAGGTCCAGATGCTGTCAAAGAAATAGCAAAAGTGTATCTTTCAAACAATTCAATCACCAGATGAATTGATATGTCTGCAGACATCGAGAGTGTTGTACTTGAAAATATAATGAGTGAAAATACGCACTGCAGCTTGATGAGTTGAAAGATGTGAGTAGACAAGCTCAGCTGCTAGCAAATGCGCACTTTGTGGAACGGGAAATAATCAGTAAATTTTCTTTTTTGCAAACAGTAGCCTTCAAAAGTAACAGAAGAGGAAATAGCTTAAGTGACATTGAAGTATCTTGAATGAGGTCTAAAATGGGGAAACCGCAAGTCTTTGCACCAATGAAGCAGCAGCGATGACCAAGGGATTCGTCAGCAGGGTCAAAGAGAGAAATCCAGATGTCTTGTTCATGTATAGTTTTTGCATCCTGAGGCACTTGTTGCCAACACTTTAACAAAGGAGTTATCGGATGTGTTGGACGGTGCAGTGCAACGGTCAACTTTGTAAAAACAAGCAAGACCTTTGAAAAGCTGCCTATTCTCAAACTTAATTGAGGAGATGGGAGTAGACCATCGGACTTTATTGCTCCATACCATGGTCCGATGGCTCTCCCGTGGTCAACCTTTGTCATGTGTAACTAACATAAGCTCATAAGGGTCACCTTATGACCCATTGGCCTTGGCCAATGGGTCGAACCTTTTAGCTGACTGGTTAGAGTGCTTGACTTTGGTACAAATGACCCGGGTTTGGTTCTGTTTGCCCTCCAAGTTCGTTACATTGGTGTCAGAAGTGGGATAATGGACTACTGGGCCATCAGATGCGCTCCTCTGGAAGCAAGAGGGATCCGTTAGGCTGAAGCGCGGAGACACGCTTCCCAAAGGAAGGGGGTAGTGTAACTACTATAGGTTCATAAGGCTCGCAAGCCCTTGGCAAGTGGGTTGGACCCTTTAGCTGACTGGATAGCGTGCTTGCCTTTGGTCCGGATGACCAGATTTGGTTCCAGTCTGCCCCCAGAGCGAATTACACATGCGTATACGAACAAAGGGAGGGATTAAAAATCTTCCTAACAGCTGAAAAACAGCTTGCCTACATGTTAGACATTTTTCAACACCTCAATGAACTGAATACGAGATGCAAAGAAAAGATGAAAATTTGCCAAATAGTACAAACTGTATGGATTCAGATCCAAGTTCACCCTCTGGCAACACCACGTGGAGAGGAGCTCTCTCAAAGTGTTTCCCCTCACCCAACCTGGACATTTAGATAGTACTGCTGCTTTATGTGAGGTCATTTCTAAACATTTTAAAACACTTGAGATTTTTTCCTTTTAGTTCCCTTAAGCTTCCATCAAAGCCTTTGACTGGGTACGAGACCCATTTACCTCATTTGCGATAGATAACACAAATAGCTTGTCATTACAGCAAAAAGACCAGCTCATTGAAATGAAACAGGACCGTGGTTTGAAAATGTTATTCAGTGAGCTACAGTTGTGTTCAAAATAATAGCACCATTTGTAAAAAAGTGAGTAAAGCTCAAAGTCCTTATAATAGCATTTATTTCCATATACACAAATGTATTTGGGAACACTGTACATGCTTTTCTAAATCAAAACATTATCACATTTGTTATTCCTTTACATAAAGTTAAGAAAAGGGAATATTAGGCTGTTCAAAGAAGTAGGAGTGTCTGAATTTTTCTATATAAACTCAGATATATATTGTATAAACTTAAAAAATGGTTGAAGATTTAGCTTTCCTGTGAATCACTAATATTTAGTTGTATAACCAATGTTTTTGAGAACTGCTTCACATCTGTGTTGCGTGGAGTCAACCAACATCTGACACCTGTGAACAAATAGTCCAGCCTGGGACGATTGGACTATATTCCAAAATTCCTTTCCATTTCTTGGTTTTGCTTCAAAAACAGCATTTTTGATATTACCGAACAAGCTTTCTATTGGATTAAGATCTGGGGATTGTGCCGAGCACTCCATAACATTTATTTTGTTGGTATGGAACCAAGATGCTGCTCACTTAATGATGTGTTTGGGGTCATTGTCTTGTTGAAATACCCATTTCAAGGGGCATTTCCTCTTCAGCATAAGGAAAAATGACTTAAAGTATTTTTATGCATTTAAACTGATCGCCACTTTGACAGAGGCGCAAATATGGCTCTGGAATTTTTCTGTCACCTGCTCTGTGCCCCTACCCGGCAAGAGCAGCGGCTTGCTCTAGTTCAGGGGTGCCCAATACGTCTATCGCAATCTACCAGTCAATCGGAAAGGTAGTGTGGACAGATAACATGGCATATGAAAAAAATAAACGTCAGCCTATCATCCAACCAGTCACTTGATTGACATTACAGGGCAGCCAGTCAGATAACATCCGACTTGTCACTGCACATGCGCAAACAATGGCGCAAAGTAGCTTGCATGCCAAAAAAGTGTGAACACCCTTGCTGTAGTTAATGTAATTGATAATTGTGTGTTAAATCCCAAATATGTTTGTTATACATTCTAAATGCTTTTTGGGTTGTATTAATTCTGTGAAGGGTGCATGTAACAATGCATATGGGAATGTGTTTTGTGCTGGACGTGAGAAATTATTTTAAAATATGTTTTGCACACATTGCATAGACTTAACAACCAGTTGCTACATGTATCCATGCCTAGGTTGTGATCCAACATGGCAGCAATGAGAAATCACATTACCAATGGGAATAATGGATGATAACAATAATAATGATAACAATAATAATAATAATAATAATAATAATAATAATAATAATAATAATAATAATAATAGTGATTCCCTTATCAGTCCCGCAAGGGGAAATGCGGATTTCTCTGCATTTTTGACCCAACCTATTGTATAGGAGCAGTGAGCTGCCAACATATGGCGCTTGGGGAGCAGTTAGGGGTTCAGTGTCTTGCTCAAGGACATCTCAACATGCTATATGCAGGACCAGGGATCGATCCTGCAACCTTCCGATTGCTAGACAACAGCTCTACCCACTGAGCTATGCCGCACAGGGGCGGCATAGGTTAAAAAATTCAAGAGACTGTAGGTGCGGTTAATGTGAAGTAGAAATGTCTAAGAGCAACAACAACTCCGCTTTGAAGCAGTAGGCCACACAACTTTACAGAATGGGACCAAGGAGTAATTCAGCAAATAAAAAGCATTTGATTTTGGTTGCAAAACTCATTATTGAGTCCCAAACGGTCTCTGGAAGCAATGTCAGCAAAGGGAATGTTCATCAGGAGCTTAATGGAATGGGTTTCCATGGCCAAGCAGTTGCAACCAAGGCCAAGATCACCATGTACAATGCCAAGCGGCAGCTGGAATGGTGTAAGCATGCTGCCGTTGAACTCGAGCAATGAAAATGTGTAATCAATTATGCTTCACTATATGGCCGTCTGACAGACTAATTTGGGTTTGGCAGATGCTAGGAGAACACTACCTGCCTAAATACATTGTACCTAAAGTAAAGTTTGGTATAGGAGACAAAAATAGTCTTAATAAAAGTATGATACTGTTTTTATGGCTGGCGACAGGCACGGGCATAAGTTGATGAATACTGGGATGGTAACCAGAACTTTACCTGTGCCCCTAGTCATTGGGTTAGTGATAGTGTCAGGATGGGTATCTGATATAACATTTTGCCAAATCAGTATGCAGACTGACAAGACCATACCAGATTGGTTGAGGTCACCATACAAAATACGAATGGAAACTATAAAATCCACTGTGGTGACCCCTGCAAAACAGGGAATGGGCCAAAAGAAGAAGATGCTGTTCTCGCGGATTGGACTCGGTCCCTCAATTCTAGTAAAGGAAATCTTAATCCTACAGCATACAATGACATTCTAGAGAATTGCCTGCTTCTAACTTTGAGGCAACAGTTTGAGGAATGCCCTTCCCTGTTTTAGCATGACATTGCCATTGTGCACCAAAGCGAGGTCCATAAGACAAGTTTGATGAGGAAGAAATTGACTTGCCTGCACAGAGCACTGAACTCAACCCCATCTAACACCTTTGGGATGAATCAAAACACAGACTACAAGCCAGGCCTTCTCCACAACATCAGTGCCCGACCTCAATAATGCACTTGCAGCTGAATGGTAGCAAATCCCAGTAGCCATGTTCCAAACTTTGGTAGAAAGCCTTCCCAGAAGAGTAGAGGCTCTTATAAAAGCAAAATTTAACTCCATATTAATGTCCATGGTTTTAGCACGACATGTTCAACAAGCACTTATGGGTGTGATGTTCGACTGTCCGTATACTATTGGACATATAGTGTGAATGGAATAGATATCATGGGAATGATGACTTGAAAAGCACCAACCTCACTAAGTCTCCAGTCCTTAAGAAAACTGCATATTATCAGACAGCATCAGGGCCCCTTTCCCATCCAGGTGACAGCTGGCCCCTTTTAGTAAATAAGCTTGCCCCAAATAAGTCAAATTTACAAATACCAATATATGCGCAGTGGTCCTTTAGCAAGGAGTGGATTCTGAACATTATCAGAGTCTCTTGAACTTTTGTTATTGCTGTAGTTAATTTTCATTGTTTTCTGAAAGCAGAAAGCCAAAATACCCATGAAATTTAGGGTAGTTTTTAAATAACTGAGTGTCTATCTACTTCATGTAGTACCTATTAAAGCCTCTTTCGTGGATTGATTTGCTGATGCAAGGCTGTGACCAATTTCTAGATCCGGGTTATTATTCTTCAATTTTATTTCCTTCATTAAGAAGTATCTAGACTTAATCTGTATAGGACTGACTGTTCTAAGTAATCTTCAACTACATCTAATTTTATCCTTAACCTGTGAGTGAAATTGGAGGAACAATTTACATTTGTGATATGCTGACCCTCTGATACTCAAAACAAATGGTAGAACAGAAGTAGTTAAAATCTTTTGTTAGTGGGGATTAACATCAAATAGATTTTATTGTTATGGGAGAATTGAATGTCATATTCCAATACCTGAGCTAGAATGGAAAGGATCCCCACCACAGCAATAAAGGCAGCCACAGTCTCTGATGAGAAGCCAATGACCTGAGGGGGAAAAGACTGCATCAACACAACATGGACTGGGACATGACCACTTGGATAAAAACTATTGTTAAGTCTCAGCAGAAGCATTCATCCATGTCAGATATCCTAAATAAGGTGAGCATATCGTAAGGAAAGAGAGAGGTAGGGGTTGGTAAAGCTGTCCTATGATCTTTTTGTTGGAGTGAAAAAGTCTACTTTCTGTAGTGTTAACCAGGTCAAATATATTCTTGTCTTTATTTCCCTCTACAGAGGCAGCAGTAGCAGAGGAGTTGGTGTGTATAATTTATGATAATGAGCATGCGGAGGTATACATGAAGACAATCTAGTACAAGGGAGAGGAGAAGGGGAGTCAGGATAATAAGGCAGGCAGGCATGGTGAGAAATGCTACCCCTCTGCTGCAGAAATCTGTTTTTAAAAAGAAGAGAGAT